>VDFB02036747.1:0-24634 GCA_007258455.2 Sequoia sempervirens
AGAAGCTATGTTTAAAATTTCAAGTTGATCCGAGATTCAGAGGCGCAAATTCAGAGAACTTACTATAAATAGCAGGGCACGATACTGGCGAAGGATGATGAAAATTTGCCTAAGTCTGGAACTTCATCCAGCAGGCCTGGCAAAATGCGCCCATCTCAGCTAAAGAGGCATAAAAATTTCTAAGTGTGAGTTCATCCTTCACACAGGGCAAAATGCGCCCAAGGCAAGAAGTCAAAGAAAGTCAAAGATGTTTATCCTGCAGCAGGGGCAAAATGCGCCCAACTTGAAGTTCATCCTCTTCATAGGCCAAAATGCGCCCAAGGTTACAAGGAGTCAACAGGGTCAACGTTTCTTATCCTCCTCAAAGGGCAAAATGCGCCCAAATACATGCATGTGAAGACGAAATTTGGAAGCTGAAGGGTCACTCCAAGGCGTTTGAAAGTCTCATCCCCCTCCACATCAAAAATGCGCTCAAGATGAAAGAAGTCAACAAGGTCAAAGAAATTCGTCCTCCTCAAGGGATGAAATGCGCCCAAACTTGTGCATGTCAGGACGAAAACGGGAAGTTGAAAGGTCACAGAGGACGTGGTGGCAAGTTTGTCCTCCTCTTACATGGAAATGCGCCCATGTTTGGATGTGAAAAGTAATTAAGGGTGGTAATTAAGGTGAAGAATATTACCAAAGCATGGTGAAAGATGGTAAGTATTAGGCGCGCCAAGGGTGGAGAGTGTTGAGGATGCTTCCCTAGGCGTGGTTTTTAAATTTCCTCTCAAAGTATGATATGCGCCTAAGGTTATAAAGGGTTGGAAATTTTCCTAAGGCGTTGAGGGTGATGTGTGTGTTAGAGAATATTTGAAGGTGTTGAGAATAAAATGCTAAGTGAAGTGTACGCCTATGTTGAAGGGAGTTATAAGATGTTAAAATATTTTCTAAGGGGTGAAGTGTGAAGTGTGGAAACAAAATTGCTAAGGCGTGATTTTTCCTTAAGTGTGCTAGGCGCCTCAAGGGGAAATAAAATATTTTCTAAGTGTTGAAAAATTTGCCTAGGCGTTGGAATATTTTTCCAAGTGTGGAGTGAAATGCAAATAGCAAGTGAGAAGTAAGGCGTGCCTGACGAATAAAATTTTTTCTAAGTGAAGATGATACTTTTCTCGCTGGTAGATGATCAAAAACTTTCTAAGGGAAATTTTTCAAAATGCAAGATGATTTTAAAATATTTCTATGGCAAATTATTTTCCCTTGGAAAATACGCCTTGAGATCAGAGTGATAAATTTTTCGAAGCAAGAACAACTTTTCTCAGTGATGGAGTCAGAAATGCAAGATGAATTCAAGTTCTTCAGTTTGGAGCAACACAGGATGATCACAGGCGAAGAACGAATTTAAATGGTGAAAATAATATTTTTCTAAGGCTCAAATTAAAAAATTAAATGAACCCGTTCGTTGGGTACCCATGGATTCTAGACAATCTGAAGAAAAATTGCTTCTGGGTACTGAACATTTGTGATGATAAATGGATTTCCAAGTCTTTCAAGCTTCGCCGACACTTTTTCAGTGAAGGATTTAATCAGTGCTCAAATTGTGAATTTTCCTAAGGGAGAATTTTAAATTTTCTAAGGCAAAAATGAATAAAATGTGCTTTCAAGATGAATTTTCTTCGAATGATGAGTTCAAGAGAAATTGCTTAGATAATTTTGATTAAATTCTCCGAGGATGAATTTTCCAGAGCAGAAGAGAGTTAAAATTCAAATTCCAGTAACAGAGCTCCGGCTGGTGAGTAAAAAAATGATGAATTAAATTAAATTTTCGAAAGCAAAATCCAAAACGCCAGTCAAAGTCAAGTTTCTAGAAGAATAATATTCCTGACGACTGGAGACAAGTGTCAGAAACACCAGAGAGGGAAAATTCGAATTCTTGAAGTGGAGTAGTGGAGTTTAATGGCACTGGCTAAAATTAACTTCTTCTAGAATTCGAGTTTTGGCTATAAAATGAAGATGTTTTTCACTTGTTTTCACAGTTGAAGAAGGCGAACTTGCTCTGAGAGTGAAGTGTTGCAGTGAACTGAAGCTTGAGGGAGTTTGAAATTGTTGCTGAGGAGGGGACGCCTTGGAGTGAAGCGCCATTGCTGAAGTTGAAGAGGTACGCCATTGCTGAAGTATAGAAGTATTTGCTGAGGATTGAGGTTGCTTGTGAGAGGTACGGCTTTGCTAGTGTTGAGGCTGAAAATTGAAATTTGCTTAAGCTTAGTTGAAGTTGCCAATAAAAGAGGCGCCTTGAAGTGAAAAGTACAAACTTGCTAAAGTGTGAGCTTGCTGATTGCTGGTTTGAAGTGCAAAGTTAAGAAGTTTAAATTGCTGATTGCTGATAGTGAAGTGAAATCATCAGAGTTCACTTAGAAATCTGTTCTAAGTGTCGGAATTCGAATATATTCAAGAGAAGAAGTTGAGGTTTGCAAACACGAGAGTTATTGCAGCTTCTAGAATTCAACTGCAACCCCTATCATGCCTTATTTTATTAAATTTAATTGCTGATGAATGATTGTTATGTTGCAGATGGCTGAAGCGAGGACAACCGGAAAGGGCAATGGTGCCTCAAGACAAGCTATGATCAAGAAGCTGAGCAAGACATTCATGCCAGAGTTGAAGTTCATTTCAAAGTCAGTGTTGACTCGGATACCAACTCGGCTCACAACCTGGATACCTTCAAGAACAGGCTGTTTGGAATTGGAAGTCATCGGGCTTCAGCTACTTCGCACAACATCGTCCGAAGTGGGCTATATGCAGCTGCTAGTTTTCCGCCAGCTATTCAATGTTCGGAGCTGATAATGGAGTGCGCTAACGCTAATGAAAGGAACACGGCCGATCATGCTCAGATGGCCAAGTGCTGCCAATCTTACCCAGCCTATTGGTGAAGCTGGATCCCGCATTGTAAATATGATTTACAACCAGGAGCGAGCGGATGATGGCGTTTCTGCTGAGAGGTGGCGGATACACTAACACTCACCGGATGAGCACCTAAAGCCATCTCGTGCGAAGTTGCCAAAACAGATCATAGCGGAGGACGTGAAACAAGAATACTGTGATCTCATCATGATGCTGAGCAGGGTTGGTGGTTGCCCACAGTCCTACATTTTTGAGCCTTGGATGTTTTATTACATCAACCTGGTGCTAGAGGGCAAGGATTATGTCAATTGGGCTGAGATGATCAGCGATAATATACATGAGCAGCTCCTGAGCTTGCGGAGGACTAAAACGCTTTACATGAGCTCCTACCTTATTTATATATGCTGGGTACTCTGGAGGACGAAGTGGCTGTGGGATTTTGCAAGGAACCTGGGCTGCCGCGGCTCTCATCACTAAAATCCATGAGGCGGTAATACGCTTGCACTCACGAAAGCACAACCTACTACAAACATGTCAACGATTCATTCACCATGTACATCACGAGGCTGCTTCAGGAGAGGTTACATCACAGAATCTCTAGGGATGCTCAAGAGCTGATTGAAAGGTATGGGTGCTGGTTTATTCAATTTCCGAGATTTTCATACATTAGGTTGCAAGGATTTTCTTCATACCCTTATAGGTTGCCTAAGTACCCAACAGATAGAATAATAACGCTAGAGGTATCCAGACAGTTGCTAGCCTTTGACAAAATTCAAAAGAAGAAAAAGAAAGGAGGGATAGAGTTTCCAGTTGTGATGGGCAACTCGGATGAGGTGTGTCCTTCGATACAGGCAGCTAGAGAAGCTGAAAGTGAGCTTCAGTTTTATCACTTCTCATATCATACAAGTAGACAACACTATGACCCGCATCATAACATCAAGTGGGTGTTGTCAGAGGAGTTTAAACATAAGGCCACTATTGAGGATTATTGGGCTGATGCAGTTGATGAAATTGAGGTAAGGAAGAGAATGTTTTCTCGGTTGCCGATTACTCTGATCAGGGAGTGTGAGGTAGTTCCAGTTCCGGACCAGGTCAGTGAGGATATGGATGTTGTGCATCCAGATTATGCAGCTGTTCGAGATACTCCACTTCCACCTATAGATTGGTCAGAGCCCGAGGTTGCTGATTTGGATACTCTTTCTATCCCGGTTATGACATTCACCAGGGCATGGGTTGACAGGAGAGTGAACAGCTTGAAGAGTAGGTCAATTGCCTTGACTTACAATAAGATGTGAGATCATCAGGACGCACCCGGTGGAAGAAAGAAGGTGATTACATCAAACCAGTCCTTAAAGGAAATAGTCTGCGCCGTGAGCCTCCACGAGTCACAGTGGCAGTACCCTTGGAGACACGCTCTCCAAGCATATAGGAGGTGTCTTTGTTTGCTGATCAGAGGATTGCAGTGAATCAGGTACCGGTAATACAGGATGATATTCAGCCTCCACGGAGGGAGTTGATTGGCCAGAGTGCCAATGTACCTGCGAGACTGGATCAAGATGAGGGACCGCCATCGAATTCTCAGCCAAAGTAGGGATAGGAGGAGGGCCATGAATGATGGCGATGATGATGATATAGTGTCGGGTGACACTCAGCCACTCGAGGACAATGAGCCTCGCCAGAATGAGGAAGAAGTGGAACAGGTTAGAGAAGTCGAGGCACAGGAGCAGCAGCCCTTTGATATACTATATGAGGTGCCCGATTGGCTTAGAGATAGAATGCGAAGAAGCCCGAGTGAGGAGATTGATCCAGCTGTTGAGATGGAAGACTTTTTAAACCGGATCAGTGCTCCTCCACCGAAGAAGAAGGCAAGAAAGTTTTCGAAGATCTCCACTGATGAGGATGGCTCTCGTACTCTTCACGTAGCTGTCCCACGAGTTGAGTGTGACCGGAATGAAGCAATTCCTGAAAATTATGTGGTCACCACTTTGGATTTGGGACGCCCTACTGGTGCTCAGATTGTTGAGGAGTGTGATAACTCCTTCCTTGCCCTCAAGGATAGGTTGTTCAAGAAAGAAGGAAAATATAAGAAGTTGAAACGAGAACACAAGGCATTAATTGGATATGTTCAGCAGTTGTCTCGTTCTCGAGGGCAGGATGTACCAGTGATAGAGCCTCCGGCAGATATTCCTAGAGAGTCGATTAGCGGCTTGGTAGAGTTGGGAAGGATGGCACAGGAGGCAGATAAATGGGTCACCGAGTCTGCGGCCGACGTAGGAAATCGGCGGAGGACCCATTCGCTTTTCAACAGCTCTACTATTTTGGCACGGATGGATGCGGTGGATCATGCTTGGGGCGATGCCTCTATCTATCAGAGTAAGGTGATCCAGCGCCTTGAGGTATTGAGGCATGTGCCATTACAGTTGCTGATTGATGGAGGTGTCATTCAGGCGAATGACCGATATGACTTCTCTCGGTGGTATTCTTCGGCTATTACAAGGCGTGGCTTCTTCGATGCAGCACAGGCGGATTCAGCCAGGATACATAAGGCTATGGCTAATATTAGATGGAGTTCATAAACACCTTGAGGCCATATTTAAGTAGGCTACCGAATCCGTATGAGGTTAATTTTTGATAATTTGAGGGGTTTGGCCGTTCCTTCTTCGCAGATAAGTTAAGACTTTGTGCTGCGATGATTTCAGAATATCACATTTCCACTTTGATCCGTAACACTTGGCGACTCAAATGCTTGGAGGAAATCTTGTACAAGGCATGAGCATTCAGTCACGGTGTTAGAGTTTCAGTTAGATTGTGTTCCGCCTATTTCAGTTCATGAGGTTGAGGCCGTACTTAGCAGATTTGTTGAGTTGGTAGTCAGAGAGAAGGCCAATGGGAACACACTACTGGACGAGGATCTTCTAGAAGACTGAATATGGAGCATTTATTGCCATTTGCTATTTATGGGAGTGAGGAATCTCATCTATTTGAACCCAATTTCTATTCCGCAGTTTTAGGTTGAATGAGGTGGCACGACTCTGGCCACTCTATTGATTGTAACCCTAGCCGTCTTTTGGGACTTGGCTAGCTATAAAAGGGGGAGTCCCCCTCATTTGTAAGGCATTAGAAAATTAGAATTAGATTAGACATTGGAGTAGTAGACATTGAGAGAGCATTAGAGTTAGATAGTGTAGCATTGTAGAGCATTTTTGCATAATTTGGAGAAGAGAGAAAGTTTTCCCTTTGAAAACTTTTGAGGAGATTGTTGTGTAACACATTTTATGATAATAGATCTTTTCATTGATGATGGAATTCGTCTTGTCATGAAATGCTAGCAAGGTTTCTTCTTCCTTTCGTATCCAAGTAGCTTAAATTCATGCAAGTAGCTTATTTTGGTGTGTGGTGTTTTATTGAGATAGCTTCGCTTTATTCCATACCACTAGCGGCTTGTTGATGATAAGTTCGCCTTGTGTGGTCGACTGGAGATTATTTTATGTTTAACTTCGGTTGTGGTTTACATACTTATATGCGTCGTTCTGATGGTGTATGTATGTTAAATTATAACTTGAACATCTTTTGCTGTTTCCCTTGAAGATTGCACCGATTTTGCTGAGGCTGTCCGAACGGAGGCTAGGTGAAATCCGGTTGAAGTCTATTGAAACAAAGCTCCACATATCCTGCATTTAGAATAGAATGTTAGTTTCTTAGGCCCTAAACCCCTTTTACTTTCCGCACTTTCTGATTAGTTTTAGGAAAGGAACCACATTGCCAAATCATACGCGCAAGAATCCCCTTCAAATCACATACCCGCTGCTAACTGCAAGAAATCTGAACAATTATGTAAGTCCCCTCGTAAGAACACAGCAATTCACATCAACCAAACTGGGTCTATTCGCACTTAAGGAACCTTGGAGTTGAACATGCGAACTTTCTCGCAATCTTAGCGCATGGAATACTTTGATCAAGAGAGAACGGAGTAGCCCCAAAACTATTTTGTTCTGCCGTTTGGTATGGTCACAAAAACCACATCAACACAGTGCACGTGAACAGTGTCGTGCTACAGTACCACGTGAACACTACCGCGCTACAGTGATTTGCTACAGTACCCGCTACACTGCACGTGAACCTTTTTGTGCTTAAAGATTGAAGAAAAATCAGAAGTAATTCATTGCTGCTATAGTGACGTGAACAGTAACGCTACAGTACCCACGTTACAGTGCTAGGTATTAATTATTGTGGATTTTGAGCATTCGTTGGGGTTTTGCAAAGGTCTGGGAACTGGATGAGTTACAATTTGATTTAAGTGATTTCATGAGACCTGCTGTTTGCTGCTGCTAAGGAATTCTGTGCAATACTGGAGGTTATTCTAACATTTCAAACTTCTATACATGCTATTCCAGGTCTGATACTTCCTTATATTCATTGTATCTTACTTGAACTGTCAAATCCCTCACTAGTTGTTACATATCTTAGTCAGTTCAGTCTAATAGTGTTAGAGGGAAGTCTTGTAAGTTGAAACCTGATTATAAATTGAAAATCTGAACTTGTCTGGGCTGTGGTATTTCTGAGTGGTTTAGGTGTCTTATTTTCCAATTGTGATGCCCAGAAATTAGTTGTAAGGGGTCTGCATTAAGGTTTGGTCTGCGATCAGATTTATGATGAACTGCTGTACCTTTTAGAAGTCTTGCAATTGCTCAGTATGGGTATTAAGACTTAATGTTACCAGTCTGATATAATAAATTATATACTACTGTTCATGCTAGAGTTCCCTTAAAATTTCTCTGTTGTATTCAATATTCAGTAGTTATCTCAAGATGTATGTGAAGATCAGATTTGAGAAGTCAATGTAATGAATTTTATGCTCTTGAAAATCAGTTCAAGTCACATGTGCAAAATCAGTGAATTTGGGACTGTACAATCATTCCAAAAATCAGATTTGTAAGTTGATGCTTCTATTTCAGTATATCTCTACTTGCAAGTATGTGTGTGTCATTTAATTTCTTGGCAATATACCATTTGAGAATCAAAAACCCAAATATTTTGTGAATCAAATATTTAAACAAGGCAGAAAATTTAGTTTGCAAGTGTCCACCTGGGGTGGTACATCTCACGTTTGGACACATGAAGTTTTAAAATTGAAAAATATTTATCAAGGGAAAATTTATTTTGGAAAATATTCTAAGAGAAAAATAATTTCGCCTAGCAATTTTAAAGTACTGGAGCTCACGATGATTTTTCTAAGGCGCTGATGAGATGAATAAAATTTCTCAAGTGAAATAACAGGCGTTGAAATTAAATTTTAAATTTTAAATACGCCATTGTTCGAAAATAAATTTTTATGCTGGAGTAATTTTAATAAATTTCTCGAAATTACTTCAGTCAACTGAAAATAACTGGCAGTTGAGGGAAAATTTTAAATTCGAATGAGGAAAGAATCTCTAATAATAGCAAATTTCTATGATGACTGTATGACAACTGGGAATATTCTCTCAATTGGAAAATTCCGAAGTAGTGGGGAAGTGAATTAATGGCATTTGCTAAACTGAGCGCCTGCTTTCAGTTATAAAAACTCTGAAGTTTTTCATTTTTCTCCATAGAGTTGCAGAGTTGGAAATTGTGCTGAGGCTGAAAGTGATTGTTGAGTGAGTGAGAGTTTTCTGAGTTGAGAAAATTATTTTTCTAAGTGTTGGAGTTGAGATTGTGCTAGAGCTGAAAGTGAGTGCTGAAAAGAAGTAAAATTTGATTTTTCGAAATGCAGAGATTGATTTTTCGAAGTGCTGGAAGTAATATTGCTGCAAGTTGCTGAAGCTTGAAGTTTTAATTTCAATGTTAGAATTCTCGAAATGGCTGAAAGTCGAAGAGGAGATGCTGCCGGAACAAGCAAGGCTGCAGCCAGAGCTGGAAATGTTGAAGCTAGCAAGGAGAATGCTTCCAGGCAGGCCATTATTAAACAACTGAAGAAGTCTTTTATCCCTGAATCAAAGTTTGTGTCGAAGCTGGGAGGTTTGACTGATACTAGCCTCGGGTCATTCAACCTTGAAGCCTTCAAAAGAAGAATATACGGGCAAGGTGGTTATCCTCCGTCAGTGACTTCGCACAATATCATGAGGAGCGGGTTATATGCAGCTGCCGGTTTTCCACCAGCAGTTCGATGTCATGAGCTGATTATGGAGTGTGCAAACTACTACAATCCGGACCAACAGACAATTGTTTCTCCATAAGGCAAGCTACTGGCAAATTTCATGCCTGATGCAATTGGGAAGCGTTTGGGATTCCAGCCATGGACAAAATGTTGTACAACTCCAAGGAGAGAGCTGATAAGATGTATGCTACCTCTTTTGATAGGTGTGCTAAGAGAATCAACACAGAATGGATGAGAAAGCCAAAGCCTCCTGGCGCCAAGCTGCCAAAACAGATTATTTCAGAAGAGCTGAAGCAAGAATACTGTGATCTAATCATGATGCTCAGCCAGGTGAATGGCAGCCCATAGGCATATGCTTTTGAGTCGTGGATGTTCTTTTACATCAGCGTGGTGTTGGAGGGGAAGGAATATGTGGATTGGGAGCAAATGATCAGAGACAACATTGATGAACAATTCAAAAACCTGAGGAGAACAAAAACATTCTAGATGAGCTCGTATGTTATTTATATGCTAGCTCGAATGACAAGATATAAGGGGCTGACATACCAGGAGCCGATCGGGTGTGGTCACGGCCAATTCAAAATTCATGAAGCTTGCAGGCAGTTACATCTGACAAGCACCTCTCACTTCAAAAGAGTGAACGATGCCTTTACAATGTACATCACGAGGACTCTTCAACAGAGAGTGCAGCAAAGAATATCTAAGGAGGCACAAGAGTTGATCGAGGAGTACAGGTTTTGGTTTGTCCAATTCCCAAAGTTCACATATATAAGGTTGTCGGGGCACCATTCATATGCCTACCGACTGCCAAGGTACCCCACGGATAGAATGGTGATGCTTGAAGTGTCTAGGCAACTCATGGCCTATGACAAAATCATAAAGAAGAGAAAGAAAGGAGGATTGCACTTTCCTATTGTCATGGGAAATTCACTTGAGGAGTGTCCTTTGCAAGCAGCTAAGGAAGCAGAGGATGAATTGTAGTTCTACCACCTCACTCTCCATACCAGCCGGCAAGACTTTGATCCCCGAGGGAAGATTGGAACTGTGCAGGGCGAGGAATATAGGCACAGGGCTCATTTAGAAGATTTTTGAGCAAATGCAGGAGATGAAGCTGAAATTAGGAGGATGTTCTCCATATTGACCCTGAAGCTGATCAGAGGATGTGAGGTTGTCCAGGTTCCAGATCAAGTAGAGGAAGATGCTAGACTTACTCACCCGGACTATGAGTCAATAAAGGACACACCAATCCCACCACCGGATTGGGCGGAGCCAGAGATCACAGACTTAGACACTTTGTCTATGCCTATCTTGACTTTCACAAGGAGTTGGGTGGATGGGCATGTTCACAGGTTAAAGAGAAGATCAATTGCTCTCTCGTACAATCTCATGGGCGATCGGAGGCCACCAATGTCGGCAAAGAAGAGGAAATAAATTTCCCAACCCGCAGAACCACGAGTGGAGAAGCCGTTTCAGCCTAAGCCTCAGAGGACGGAGGAAGCATTGCCCACACAGTTGTTGGCTCGCTCTTCAAGTGTGTAAGAAGTCTCGATGTTTGCAAATCAAAGGGATTGAGTGGTTGAAGAACAGGATATGGAAGAAGTTAACCAGCCGTTGTCAAGAGAACTTGATAGTCAGAGTGCCAACGCTCCTAAGGATGTCGATCAGCCAAAGGAAGGAGAAGAAACAGAGATAGACATTCACTTTGATCATGCACTTGAGGCAACTTTTGAGGAGGAAGCCATCATGGAACCTGACGTTTGAGGTTTTGAGGAGGATAGCCAGCGTATGGAGACTGATAAGCCTCAACCGAATGTTGCTCAAGAAGAAGTTCATGAAATTGAGGCAACAGAGGAGCAGCCCCTTATTGTCTATAGCGCTCAGCAGAATGTTCCAAATTGGCTCTCACGCGCGATAAGGAGAGATCAGGAGGATGACACCGACCCGGTAGTAGAAATGGAGGAGCTCCTGAACAGAATAAGTGAGTCACCTAAAAGAAAGAGAGCCAAGAAGTACTCCAGGATGGAAACGGATGAGGCCGGTTCTCACACTCTCCATGTTGCAGTTCCGAGGGAGGAGTGTGATCTGGGTGATGTGATGCCTAAGAGTTACACTGTTACTACAATTGAATTAGGGCGTCCCTCCGGAGCACAAGTTGTTGAGGAGGCTGAAAATTCCTTCCAGGCACTGAAAGATAGGCTGGTACGAAAGGAAGAAAAGTATAAGAAATTGAAGGAGCATAAGGCATTAGTTGGGTATGTGCAACATCTGGCACGTTCGTGTGCTCAAGAGAACCCAACGGTGGAGCGTCCACCTGAGCTTCCACAGGAGTCAATCAGTGGGCTCGAGGAGATGAAGAGGGCCATTCAAGAGGGAGATAAGTGGGTTGGTGGTGTTCGCACTGAGGCTGAAAAATTCATGATTGATCTTGTCTCCTCTTTTCAGCATGCAACTAGTATCCTCTCACGCTCGGAGAACATTGAACAGGCTTGGAATGACACTCATATATTTCAGGATAAGACTATTCCATGCCTGGCTGCTCTAATGCACATACCAATGTAGACTTTGGTTGAGGAAGGGGTGATTCAAGCAAAAGATTGATATGATTTTCCAGGATGGTATTTTGCTGCATTCACTAGCAGAGGCTTCTTCGACAAGGCAAAGACAGAGTCGGCTAAGACCAGGAAAGCAATGGGAAATATTCATAAAGGCATCCTCAATACACTGGAGGCATTGTTCAACAAGAGGCTAACTCCCGAGGAGGTGGAGGTAGATGGATTAAAAGGAAGGTTGCAGCCGTTCTTCTCAGAGATGAGGGTGTTCGCTCAGATTAACTTCAAGAATATCTCCACATTCTCAACTATTATTCAAAGCACGCAGGAATCTATCGAGAGTTGGAGAAAGTCTTGTCTCTGGTAGGAGCAGACGATTGCTATCCTTGAGTACCAGCTCAATCTTACTCCGGCGATCTCTGAACAGGAAGTTGATGCGGTGCTGGCTCGATTTGTTGCTTACGCGATCAGAGAGAAGAACAATGGAAACAAGGTCCTGGACGAGAATCTTCTGGAAGGATAGTGGGCATTAATTGCCCATAGTGGTCAAAGGAGGAATTTGCTATCTTTGTGCTCATTAATTGCACCACTCCACCTTTTGGCGGTTTTTAGGGCAAAATCTAGTCTAGGGATGAAGTGGCTCGATCTGAGCCATCCATTGTAATTTGATCTGGACCATCCATTGAGATTGGCCAGCTATATAAAGGGGAGTCCCCTCATTTGTACTCGTTAGATTAGATCATTAGACTAGAGAATAGGCATTGTGCTAGAGCATAGAGAGACAGTTAGAGTTAGAATAGTTTCATTGCATTGTTTGAAGGAGAAGGAAAATTCTTCCTTTGAGAATTTTGTAAGGAATTGTTACGAAGACTATCATAATAAAAGAGTCTCATTGATTGGTGAATTTGTCTTTGTTATGAGCAGTTAGTGAGGTTTCTTCACCCTTCGACTTCAAGTAGGATTTAAGTTAGAGTAATTTTCATGCAAGTAGTTAATTGTGGATTTGTGGTGTTTGATTGAGGTTGCTTCATTTAATCCATACCACTAGCAACTTGCTGACAGCAAATTTGCCTTGCGTGGTCGACTGGAAATCATTTCAAACTTAACTTCGATTGTGATTTGTATGCTTGTATGTGTCATTTTGATGGTATATGTATGCTGAATTATAATCTGAATATCTTCCGCTATTCCCTTGAAGATTGCACCGATTTTGCTGAAGCTATCCAACATGAGGCAAGGTAGAATCTGGTTGAAGTCTGCTGAAATCGAGCTCCACACATCTTGCATTTAGACTAGAATTTAGATTTTCTAATCTCTGCAGCCATTCAATTCAGTTCAATTTTGGTTAGTTTTAGGAAAATTTATACCTCAATGCCAAATCATTCACACGAAATTCCCTTCCAATCATTAACCTGATGTCAACTGCAAACCTTTTTGAACAATTGTGTAAGTCCCCTCATAAAAACAACATATCACAACGAAACTACTAAGGGTATTCCAAAGCACTTCGGAACCTTGGAGTTGAACGTGTGATCTTTCTTGCAATCTTAGCACACGGAATTCTTTGATCAAGAAAGAATGGAGTAGCCTTCGGATTACTTTGTTTTGCTGATTGGTGCGGTCACAAAAATCACATCAACACTTCCTAGGAAGCCTTCAAGCCAAATGGAATCTCGGCTAACTTCACTAGGAGGAGGAATATGGGGCCCTTGAATGCCTGATGTGTGAGACTGTGCTAGAGCAATGTCTCTATATTAATCCAAGTCATCGAGGACTTATGATCACAGATGGTGGTGATATTGCTTGCCTGCTTTCCCGGCTAACAGTAATCGCTTCGGGCCGCTGTTTATTGCTGGTTCTGCTAACGGCTCTTCAACAACTATTGCTGTTGGCTCCTCAACAATAACTTCTGCTGGTTCTGGGGTAGCAGTCTCTATTCCTTGCTCTGGGGCAGCGATACCCATGACTATTTCAGGGCTGTGTGTGGCTTTCTCCACATGTGCCCTCTGTGTTCTGCGCTTTGTAGGCTTCGACATCCTCATCCCTTGGGGAGGATTGCACCACTGCTTCTTCCGGTATTTCTTTCTTTAACCCGGCAGGACTGAACCGCACGCCCATCCTGAGCACCATAGACACCAGTCTTCCTGAACCAACCTTGTCATCAACCATATGCAGAACATCATCATTTGATAATTGGCGTCTGCTGCACATAAAATCAACAATTTGTGGGAGCCTGCACCTGCTATAGTTCCTTCTTTGCACTTCATACTCGTCTTGACAATTTACCCAATAATCTTCCATAGAAGACTTATGTCACGAGTGTTGCTCGAGATGCGCTGCATACAGCCCTCTGGGATCATAGGACCTTCTCTCAATGAGGTACTTGAGATTAAGCCTCACCGTTTCCTGACTCATCATCTTAGCATCTGTCGTGAACATACATCTATAGAGTCCCATTCCAACGGGAAAGTTTACAACTATCTTCTTCAAGCGCAAGTAGACGTGGACTTCGGACAACTGTCTCAGGAATTCCATGAAGACTGCCCTATCTGAAGGGTATCTTGGTAGCACGGTGGGGTGACCAATGTAGCCATACGATTCATTTCAAAGAAGTAGTACATATGATTCCTTTCAAGAGAAAAGTGAATTTGTTCATCTTTTCCAAAGAGTATTGCATCAAGTTCTAATACCTTTGTTCGTGCTTCATCTATACAAAGTTCCTTGTGACCATGCAAGATACTGTAAGTTGTTGCAGAAGGGCAGCTATTTTGTAGAACCAGTTAATGGTTTCATTTGAGAAGCTTCCATTTTTGGCTAGTTTATATTAGGTAGGCTTTTATCTTTTCAATAAGTGCATTTGCACAATTTTTGTGTCATGTTTTCGTAGGCTTGCTTTGTGTCAATTGTGTCATCCTTCTTGTCTTTTTGTGTCTTTGTTGCTTAACTCCGTAACCCAATGGATACTAAGGCACTTGGAGATTCTAGATTCTACTACCTTCACTTTCGAAGACAGTTCCCCAGTCAAAGCCAGCTGTTGTCCCTAATTTTTGACTTGTTAAAAATTGGGATAATCTATTAAAATTATGATAAAATTTGAAGATTTTCTCTTCTAAGGCACGTTATACGAGGTGCAAAGATTAGCAAATCTCAATTTTAGGTCTATAGTCCTTTGGGTTAGCACTTTTTATTCATTCTCGTCCATTTTTGTGAAATTTTGAGTCATTTTTCTCATGTTTTTGGTTCATTCTGGGTTTTTATGGCTTCACTGCAAGTAGGAGTTTTTGAGCTTGACTGCAAATCAATAATAGGAACTTTTTGAGGTCATTGCAAGTTACTTTTACTTTTTAAGTTGCTTGTAATTGCTTTTAAAAGGTCCGACTTGCTTTTTAAGTTGCTTACAATCACTTTAAAAAGTCCTGATTTTACTTATAAACACTTGTAATTGTTCTAAAAAGTTCCGATTTCATTTAGAATACTTGCAATGGCACTTAAAAAACCTGATTTTACTTAAAGTTATTTGCAAAGACTTCTAAAAGCCCCGATTTTCATGAAGTTGCTTGCAATCACTTCTCAAAAGCCCAATTTTATTAAAAGGCACTTGTAATGACTCCAAAAAGCTCCGATTTCAAGAAAATCAACTTGTAAAGTGCCTTGGAAAACCCGATTTCTAAAAAATCAACTTGCAATGTGTCATAAAAAACTCGATTTCTCTTGTTGCAGGCTTGTTCCTCTTTATTTTTGTTGTTTATTCTCATTTTGATGTCTTGAATCTCTGGCTTTTGGGACGCCATTGTGTGAGTTTGAATCTGCATTTGATGGAAACGTTTTTATAAAAACGTTTTTCACTTTCTTACACCATTCATTTCTCCTTCCATCTCATACGCCTTTCTTTCATATAAATGTGTTTTTATTTCCAAAATGCCTTCATTTGATAAAAACGTGTTTTCATCTGTCTTGCATTTCAAAAAACGTTTTTATAAAAACGTCTTTCCTTTCATGCGCCTTTATCATCATTGCTAAAAACACGTTTTTATGTTTTCATTTCATAATACCTTTCATTGTTCAAAATGCCTTCATTCTCCAAAACGCGTTTTGCTGCTATTAGTTCAAAACGTTGTTCACATTCCTTTCTATGTAAAAACATGTTTTGATACCATTCATTTCCATGCTACCTTCATTTAAATGCCATTCATTTTAAGCTATCTTTCATTCATTCCATTCCCTTTTTCATTCGCCCTTCATTCATTCCATTCCAATTGACCTTCATCTCATTTCATTTCACATTCACATTTCATTCCATCTCATTACCATTTTCTAGAAAAGAAGAAAAGAATTAAAATTTTGCCCTTGGAGGCAAATCGGGTTTTTGCCCACTCATTGCAAGTAGGAAGTTTTTATAAAGAATGCAAGTTAAAAGTTTTGAAAGTTTACTTGCAATGACTTCCTATTTTTCCCATTATACACTTTTTTTTTACTTGCAATGGCTTCCAAAAATCCCTATTTCACTCTTTACTTGCTATCAGCCTTCCAAAACCCGAAATTCACTTGTGAGCCCATTTTTGCATCAATTTATCCCTTCCCTTGTCAGTCTTGTTTACACACATGATCTATCAAACCAACAAATCAAGGCATGGGCATTGTTTTATGACAATTTCATGTTGAATAAGGTGTTGTGGTTTCTTCATCAATGAACAAAAAAAAAGAAGAGATACAACAGTAACTCATCGAGCAGCCCTAATGTCAATAATCCTCATGAAACCATCTAGAGATAAAGTGAATTAATCATGGAAAAAGAACGCAACGAAGAGAAGAACTTCCTTCCTAAAGAAATGGTACTACTCCAAGCCTGTGATAGGGTTGAAGTTCGCCAAGGACACAAAGATCATTAAGAATGCAAATTCCCGTTCCAAGTTCGAGATGTCTTCACCAATCCTGAATACTTCAAGTTCTAAAATCCTGAAGAAGCATGAAGATCATCGCAGATGAAGGATGATGTAGTTTGAGTCGTGTCTTGGACACTTAGAATAATTTCAATTATGCACTTGTAATTTTGTTTTGACAAATTACATGTAAAGTTAGAAATTGTAATGGCAAGTGGCCATGCTACTCGCATTATTGAAGATTGTAATTACATGTAATCAAGTTACAAGTCAAATTACAATAGGACTTGTAATTTGGAATAAGTCAATTGCAAGTAGTTGGTGGTTGAGAGAATTTCTCAAGTTAGTTGGGATCCTCCCACCTTTTTGTCATGACCTCTCTCCTATAAATACTTGAGAAGGTCCTTTGTAAATATATCTTTTTGGCAAGCAAGAAAACTCTGCAGAAATTTGTACTCATAAAGACTTTGAGCTTTATAGTTGTTGACGTGGTTTTTGTGACCGCACCAACACAGAATAAAGTTTCCCAACGGATACCCTATCCTCTCTTGAACAAAGTTTCCTGCATGCTAAGATTGCGAGATAGATCATACATTTAACTCAACTTCCTTTAGTCGCGAATAGTCTGATTGGCTCGATGTGTTTCTTTGAGTATTTCAAGGGGACTTACAGAATTGTTCGTGATTGACAACGAGCCGATGGAATTAAGGGCTTCGTGTGGTAGGAATGATTTGTAAGTGAGCACAAGTTTCCTAATTCTAACCAGGAATAAACTGAATTTAAAAGAGTGTAGGGCCTTAGAAGTTTATCTTCTATCTAAGGACGGGACGTGGGATCAATCTCGACAGACTTCGACCAGACTGCTCCGCCTCACGTTGGACAACTTACACAAAGTCGGTGCAATCTTCAAGGGAGTGACAAGGGGTTTTCAAATTATAACTCAACATGTAAGCACCATCAGAACGACGCATACAAACACATGAATCACAATCGAAGTTAAGTTTGTAAAGTTTTCCAATTGACCACACAAGGCAAACCTGCCGTCAGCAAGCCGCTAGTGGTATGGATAAAAATGAAGTTGCCTCAATTAACACCACAAGTCCACAACTAACATCTACTTGCATGAAAATGAAAACTATTTTAGGTTACTTCTTGATTCTACTTGAATCGGAAGGACAAAGAAGCCTCGCTAGCTACTCATAACAAAGAGGAGATCACCATCAATGAAAAACTCTTGTATTATGAAAGTGTTCACAACAACTTCTTACAAAGTATTCAAATGGAAGACTTTCCTTCCTTTTCAAACTACACTATTCTAAGATATTACAACTAAAGTGTCTCCGCTCTACTCTCTAGTCTGATCTCTAAGCTCCACCTCTACTTCTAATTCTAATGAGATACAAATGAGGGGGACTCCCCCTTTATATAGCTGGCCAAGTCCAACAGACGGCTCAGATTACAATCAGCTGGATGGCCCAGATTGTGCCACCTCAGCCCTAAACAAGATTCGCCCTAAAAACCGCCATAATGGAGAGGGGTAATAAATGAGCCATTAATGGCCACCACCTTCTAGAAAATTCCATCTTTAAAACGCGTTCACACTGCTCTCGATCTTCGCGTTCAACCAATTCTGTTGATCACTTGGAGGAGGGTAAAAGAGTCTCTAAGATTGCCTCCTTAGATAATAAAATTTGGTAGAATCTGGAGTTCAACTGCTCTTGATCTTCTTCTTGACGTCGTTCTTCGACCTTGCTCGAACTTCCACTCTTTTCTCCATCTTGAGTTTTGAAAACGCTCCTTTGTCGCTAAGTCTCAACACTTAGCCATTTTTCGCAACTTTTTCCCTTCGAGGTTGAAATGTAGTCTTGGAGTATTTGCTTCATTACTTAAGTCATCACCGCCCGGCCTTGATGTTCTTCCTGCAAAACAAGCAAGGAGAAGAGCATTAGAACACATCATAATATAAATTCACCTTACTTACCTGATTTTCACGCTTTGATCTTCAAGGGCTCATCGTCTTCACTAGCCAATTTTGCATTCAAATCCTCCATGCCTTAGCCAAATTTGCAACTCATCTTGCATTCTGCTCGGCACACTTCACTCTGATATTTCATCAAACTCAGACTCGAGAAGAAATTCTTTCATCAGGAATTTGATCAAAAATCATCTAGGCGATCACCTTCAAATTCATCTGCCAAGGCATTTTGTCTTCAACAACATCATTTATTCCTTGCCTTAGAAAAATTTTAAATTTTCCCTTAGGAAAATTCATCAACCTGGTGCCCATCAAAAATATTCACCTTGAAGGCCTCGGCAAAGTGTGGAAGACTTTAAAATCCACTCCTCATCGCAGACGTCCAATACCCACAAGAAAATTTTCTTTAGAACGCGTCAAATCCATGGGTACGCAACGAACGGGTTCATTTAATTTTTTTGAATTTTGGACCTTAGAAAAATAATTTTCATCAAATTTAATCCATTTCTCCATCTGTGAACATTTCTTGTTGCTCTGACTTGAAAATATTTATCAACCCTGTGAAGCTAGCATCATCGGACTCCTCACCTGGCAATTTATTCATGTCTTAAGAAATTTCATCATCCTCCATGTCTAGGCGTAATTTCCTAAGGAAGAAAATACTTTGCCTTAGAAAATTTTCAAATCATTTAGCATTTTGAAAATTTTTCCTTAGGAAATTTTATTCATTTTCGATCCTTCCTATGGTGAGAAATTTTTTATTAATTCACTTGGAAAATTTTAATGCCTTGATCACACTTGTATGTCATGGAGAATATTTTTTTAAAACCAACGCCTAACACCATTCTCCATCCTTGGACGTTTTCAAAGCTCCTCACAAGTTAAAGCGCACTTGGAGGGATGTGCTTCAAATTTAGACACTTAAAATATTCTAAAACCCACTCTTCCAGCCTAGGGCGCATTTAATAGGTTGTGCTTCAACTTTTGACCATTTTTCAAACTCCCACAAGTCAAGGGCGCATTTGGGCCATCAAGCTTCAAATTCAAATGCCTTGGTGAGAATTTCTAACCTCCAATATCTTTGGGCACATTTTAGTCATGGAGCTTTCAATTTGTGACCTTTAAATATTTTCTAACTCCTCCCTCAAGCCTAGGCGCATATCCACCCTAGAGGTTCCACTTCTGAACACTTGATAAAATTTTGTTCTCTAAGCTCTTAGGCGCAAGTCAATGGTCATGCTTTCACTTTGGACACTTAGAAACTTTCCAGCTCTTGACCTTCTTAGCTCTAACCTCAAGGGCGCATTTTCACATGTCTACTTCCAATTCCATCCTTAGAGACTTTTCCCTACACCTCCACAAACTCAGGCGCATATGATGTAGGCTACTTCCATCTTCAAATACTTAGCACAACTTCCATGTCTTTCCTCAAGGCGCAAACAAGGGAGCATATTTCAAGTTTTGAACACTTAGCCAACTTTCTCCTCCATCTCTAAGTGAAGGCGCATTCAGGGGGTCCAGCTTCAAGTTTGTAACTTAGGCAAATTTTTAACTCTTCAAGCTTAGGCGCAAATCCATGGGTGAACATCAAGTCTCGACGCTTAGAATTTGTTTTTTTAGTTCTCCCTTTGAAGTGGGCGCATTTAACCCCTTCTACTTCCAATTTAAGCGACTTAGCCAAATTTTCTTACTCCAACATCTTTGGGCGCTTTTGGAGGGTCAAGCTTCAAGTTTTGTGCTTTAGTGAAATTTCATCATCCATTCTCCTCTTGAAGGCGCATATGGAGGGGTGTACTCCAAATTCGTTTTCCTTAGAAACTTTTCATCCCTTTCACCTCCTAGGCGCATTTGGGGTGCCACACTTCCAATTTCACACATTTTGAGAAATTTTCAACCTCCCAGGCGCATTTTGCTAGTGGAGCTTCCAATTTTGACACTTAGGCGAATTTCTAAGTCCTCAAGGAGGGGCGCATTTAGACCCATGGACTTCCATTTTCGTCACTTAGAAAACTTTAACTCACCCCCTTAGGCTGGGCGCATTTAGCTAGGTATGTTTTTAATTTTCCAGACTTAGTCAATTTTCCATTCATCTTCAGCTCATTAACGTGAATTTCGATGCCGGACTCCAAATTTTATCAAACCTGGTGGATTTTATGCCTCTTGCCAGATTTAGGATAATTTCCTCCTGCTAACCCCAATTCGCCCTTTCTATTTTTAGAAAGTTCCTTGAATTTCGCGCCTTCAATTGAATTTTGACTCCAGAAAGCCTGATTTTCGCCCTACTCTGAATTTCAACTGATTTGTGTTGTTGATGCCTGATGCCTGTTTGCACCTGCTATTTTTAGCAACCTGCTAAAAATAGAAATTGCTCAGAAAGTCTTCAAATTTCATGTGCCAATTGCCTGAAGTGTGGTGATCGTAGCTGGATGCTGCTTCTGCTTGACTATCCTGTTCTGCCCTTGATTTTAGGAAACCCTAATTTCTCTGCCCTGGCCTGCTAAAAATAGCAATTATCTGATTTCTCATCCTCTGCAACTCCGTTTGATCTGAAATTCGCGCCAAGGGGCATTTATCACCTTCTTAACCCGTTCATACTGAAATTTGATGTTGACCTGCTATTTATAGCTGCTTCTGAAGTGACTTACTATTTATAGTAAGTGCTTGTTTCTGAGGCTTCCTTAGCTCCGTTTGACTAGAAATTTGGACAGTGCGCTCCCTACTGGTGGTGAACTTGCATGTTTGCGCTAGCGCCCAAGATTGACTTTCTATTTATAGCCTACGTCGAGCATACCTTACTAAAAATAGTAAGTGCTCCGATTGTCTTCAAATTTTGCCAGCAGACCCCTCGGAAGATGCTGATCGTGGTGGATACTTCAGTTTTGGACCTTTTGACGTTTGATTCCTCATTTTTAGCCCTGAAGCTCGAAACCCTAATTTTCTGCATGTTCCTCGAATGAGCTCCGTTTGACCTCGTTTCAGTTGCATGATGATCAGTTTGCAGTTCTGAAGTGCTGGGCAGCTGCCTAAGTGGTACTTGCTAAAAATAGAAAGTGGCTGAAAAAGTGGCCAACCGGTCATCAGATGATTTTGCATGTCACACTGCCCGATAGATCTTGGAAAACCCAGAAAAACCCAGAAAAATCATCAACATGCAAGCACTGGCTAAAAATAGCAAGTTTCAGAAAAGTGATCAGTTCCACTTGCATGTTACACCGTTGCGAAGCTCTTGAAAAAACCAGAAAGAATATGCTGACATGCGCTGAGAAAATCTGCATGCAAACCCTAATATCAACCTCTGAAGGCCGGATGCTGAAAGTTGTTATCCTGCTTTGCATGTCATATCACTGCGAAGGTCTCGAAAAACCCACAAAGAATCTCCGGACATGCATCAGAAAATGTAACATGTAGACCCTGGAATCTGCTCTGGAAGCCGGACTGCTAAAAATAGCAAGTCATCCGTTTTAGCTCAAATTTAACCTGTGAGTAGCTTGATGTGCTCTGGACGCAGTGTGATTGTCGGAATTTCAAAAAATGCTGAAGGATTGCCTGTAATTGCATGCTTACTAAAAATAGTAAGTTGCCAGAATTCGATGAAATTTCTGTGGAAACCTGCCAGAAATGTGCTGACATCAATGTTAATCTCAAATCTCAATTCATTTACCTTGTTTGACCACAAATTGGCTGGAAAGTTCAAAACCCTAATTTTTAGACTTGGCCAAAAGTTCACGTTTAGGCCCACGGACGAGCACATCCCGGAAAGATAGACAGCAAAAAGAGAGGCAACAACAAAACAAACCAAAATCAAGCCAAAAAGACGGAAACGAAGCAAAAATTAGGGGGTCCCCATTTGCAATGGGGCGATGTGTGAAAAAGGTCACAACAATAGTTATAAGTTGTTCTTTTTCAAATAATATCAAAGAGTTGCAGATTTCAGACTTTGTGTTGAAGTCCTACTTTGCATTCATTGCGTTCTTATGTCATTTTGGAGCATTACTTTGTGATTATTTGAAGATTGTGAAAGATTGCTAGGGAGAGCTTCAATTGAAATATTTTCAGACTTTGTGCTCGTAATGATTCTCATTCATAGTAGTTAATAGATACATCATATTTGCAGACTTTGTGCTGTCTTATGCTGTATATCATCATTAGAATTATTTTTCAAAAGGGTAGATAGGATTGCAGATTTTCAAGACTTTGCGCTTGAGATTGTCTTCCCGTCCCGAAGGAAGTGACGGAAGTCTTTGAGCTTTCAGGAAACTTCATTTCCTTTCTACTGAATTTATTGCAAGCTGCTATTAAAGTTTATTTAAAAATCCATATTGCTTTTTCTATGAAGAGAAAAGAGTTTAATCTCTCCTAAAACAAGAGGAAAGATTATCGTTCTACCCATATTTGTTTTTAGTTAGTTAGATAGGGGGAGCCTTCCCTTAAATAGGAGAGTTTAACTCACACACTGTGTTGAAATCACCATTTTGCTAAACCTCCTAAGTTTACAAAATATTCAACCAACAGTTTTTGAAGTATCCCGGTATCCTATTCATTGTAATTTATCAAGTTTTTCAAGCTTTTACCAAGGACATGTAGATGGCTGCTCAAGGTCCTTGGGGAAATGCTTTTGGTCCGTTGAATTTAGCTCCACCCCTACATGCTCTTCCTGAAGGCTCACGAAAGAACTTTCCCAAATTCTTTGGTGATGGACAACAACATCCTGACGAGCATGTTGCTGCTTTCTACAGTGCTTGTGGAGTTCATGGTGTTGAATTCGAAGATGTATCTGTAAGGCTATTTGTGAAGACTCTCCAAGGTGTTGCCGCAGATTGGTTTTATCATTTGGCACCACATACCATCACAAACTGGGCGACTCTCATAGTCAAGTTTGAAGAAAGGTTCAAGCCTCCTTAAGACGCCCATGCTTTGCTGGCTCAGCTCACCCAGTTGAAGAAGGAATCTCACGTGCCTATGCCCAAGTTCATTGCTCACTTCAATAAGCTGACATGAAGAATTCCAACTGTTGCTCAACCTACAGCTGAGAATTTGAAATGTTTCTTTGTAAATGCTCAAGTACCTGAGGTTGGTTTCCTATTAAGAAGAGCAGCTCCAGCTACTCTTGCAATTGCGCAAACCTTGGCGACAGAAATTGAACATGATCTCATTCTTGCTGGGCAGATAAGGATAGAACCAAGTGGTTCTTCTTCTTTGGATTCATTTTCTTCCAGCACAAGGACAAATCCCATGGTGCAAAAGTTGGCAAATGAGTTGCTTGCTCTTAAAAGGTGTTGTACCCAAAATAAAAAATTTTGGCATTCTGTATAAATTGAGCTAAATCTTGTTAAAATGCCATGTAAAGTCTGTTTTAGGTCAAACTAATCATAGAATCTTGGTGGGTTTCTGTCAAGGAACACACGTGCAAAATTCAGAAAATTTGAAAATTAGGGTTTTTCACCCCTATTTTCAAGGAAAACCCCCCAAAATAGGACCTTCCCAGAAATGATCGAAAATGATTTTGATAGGCTTAAAAGCTTCCGCGATCACATTAATTGAAATTGAGAATCATCAAAAGTAAGTTTTATAAGTGGGTCTATTTCTATTTTTGAGGGAACAAAGTTAGGAGCTCCTGACCATTAATGTAGAATTGGCCGGTGCAGTCTTTAGCTAAGCTTCAAAAGCTTCAATGACACAACCATGGCGGAAAAGGTCAAAAATGATGCTGTTTGATGGAGATTCCTGAAAGTGAAAAAGGTCAAAAATTTGACTAACTCTGGAAATGTTACGAAGGAGAAAACTCAAAATGCTGAAAAGAGCCTTTTTCAAGCAGGGGCGCCCATGATCTTTGAGGGTCAAATGCAGTCAGTAAGATCATCCAAAGCAGTCATTCTCGACATTTGATTGCTGGCTCAACAGTGAAACAAACATCTAGATCATCCGATGAATAGATCACAAGCAGCTGCTGACAAAGCAAAAAGAGGCAGTTGAGGAAATGTCAGGAAACCACAGTTAACGGCAAAGTTCTAAGAAAAAGAGCCTTTCCAAAAGAAAGGCGCCCTTCTTTCTTGACCTCCAAATGCTGATAAATGACAAAAGGTTTCCCAGGATAACTTTCTCAACCCAAGTAGATCTCGGAAACGCAACTGCAAGCACCAACATCTGACAGAGCATTCAACAGATAATCTGAATCAAAGTAGGCAACTTTTCAAATGAAGATGATCAGGCCAAA
>VDFB02036748.1:0-25113 GCA_007258455.2 Sequoia sempervirens
GTTACCTTGGTGTTTCTTCCTTGGTTCCAGCCCCCAATCCTTGGGTTACCCTAGTAACCTCTTACGAAATCCGGCCCCTATTGCATACTGTTGTGGAATCGAATGTCTCTTAAGGAAACGAGACACCGATTTGCCATTCCAGGCCTTCTCAACTTATACTCATGACTATAGAAGCTCAAGAGTCATAAGTGAGGCATGCACATCTTGTTAAGTGTTTTAATCTAACTACTGTGTTCTTTAGTTTTCACTGACTTACTAACTATTTGTAAGTTACCCTGACACCACTTTGTGTGTCGGCCCTTACAAATAGCCACTCCCCTAACATAACACAGACATCTAGGTTTTCATGACTAGGGTTTACCATATGCACAATTTACATCTCACAATGATAAACAAATCATAACAGTATCAAACACCATTTTTAATTCTTGCACAAACCCAAGTCAATAAGAAATACTTTGAAAAATAATAATACCCCCATTTGACTCAATTTATTCTGGAAGACTTGCTTGATTAAGACTTTCCCATTCTACCCAATCACAATAGAAATAAAACAATTTAAAACTAATGGAAATATTCTTCTACCATTTGGATATACTAAATCCATATATATATTAGTTTGAAAACAGTATATTTACAAATAGACTCAAGAAAAATAACCATGTCAATTAAATCTATCTTTCTAATTTTCACAATTTCACTATAAATTATATTCTATTATTTTCTCAATTTAAAAAAAAATAGAAAATAATAATATATATATATATATATATATATATATTCAATTAAAACATATTTACTTCCACAATATTTACAAATATATATATATCTGAATATATAAATACATAAACATATATACACATATAAATATATTTATATATATATTTATATATATATACATATATATATATATATATATATATATATATGTAAATATTATAATCAAATTCATATTAAATAAAATTCCAAACTAAATAATCACGAATTTTAAAAGTAATTTTTTTAAAAGAAATAAACATATTATACAATGGTAAGGCTACGGCCGCAGCCGTAGCCTTCCATTATGAAAGGTGTCTTGTCACATAACCTTGCAGTGCGCCTGTGATCTCACTTGACCTGCAGTGCACCGGTGATCAGAGTGTTGTTGTGCTTGGCTTTCTAGGCTGCACCCAACACCAAAGCCTATAGGGAGGGTTTGGCCCTCCTCCCCATTTTTTAATTAAATAAAACACAGTTTCCGTACTGATGGAAATTTAATTTTTTTTTAATTAAATAAAACACAGTTTCCGTACTGATGAAATTTAATTCGTCAATATGAATTTTACAAAGAAAAATAAATGGTGATTTCACTGTAAATTTAACTATAAAAAATTTACAATTAAATCTATATATTAAGAATATTAAATTCTTACAAGAATTTTAACTGAAAAGTAAATAAATTTTCAGAAAGTTTTACAGTGAGAAAGTTGGAAATAATTTCCGCATACTTCTATAGAAATTCCAGATGAAATCACATACAAAAATTCTTTTTTTTCTGAATTCTTGTCCTAAATTATTTCCCGTAATTTCATTTTCCCTAATTAAACAAATATTTTCTGCACAGAGATTTAAACAATTTCTTCAGAGGTTTTCTAAAATCAACAATTCCTCATTATAGATGAATATTCTTGTCTTTCACAGTAATTCTTCACAAATCTATTCATTTAAACACAACAAATAATTTACAGAAGCTTTCCTTTCCAACAATTAATTTACAGAAACTTTCCTTTCCAAATCAACAAAATAACTTTTAAAGAGGAATACCTGTATTCCTTTGCTATGAAACCCTTGTAGTCTTTTTTGTCTGTAGGTTCCAATTCCTTCCCGCAAAGCCAATTTCCAAAATAACCAGCCACCAAGATTCTTTGGAGGATCTTCCACAAGAAATAACAACCCCAAATCACAGAGAGGTAACAACTTCTAAGAAAATTTATAATTTTTATCATAGTAAGAGGATATTTGCAAGTGCTCTGATAATTTCCCCGTGAGGAAATTGAATAGCCCCTCTGCAATTTCCCGAGATCCACAATAACCTCTCCGTAACAAAATTTTCCAACAAACCAAATTAATGCAACTTCCACACTTGTCGAGAAGTTGCAAATATCTTCTCAACAACTTCTTGGCAGTTTTTGCCCTTTTAATTTTGCATGCAAATTTAATTAATTTATTTAAATTTAAATCTTAAAAAATAAAATTTTCAAACCACATGCAATTTATTTTATTTTATTTTCTAATTTTCTAATTCATTTCAATACAATATAATTTACACACTTAATAATTTACCTTAATTAATTAATTTATTTAATTAAAATAGTTTAATCTTTTTAAGACCAACTATTTAACCAAATAAGCTAACTAATGTATTAAATTATCAAGTAAATAAATTTCAATCATATTTAAATATTAATTAAATAACAATAATTAAAGCACAATAACTAACATTAAAATTAACCAATATTTACCTTTTCAAAACAATTTAACCAACAGAAAATACAATACAACCTATGACTCAAAACTAAAAACTGACAATGTACTAAGACTAAGGTTAAAGACTGGACTAGGATAAACCTAACTACTATCTCTGCTCAACATTTCGTTGAGTCTTGACGCCTCACCTGATTACATGGTGGAGTCTGTCATGTACTGCAAATCCTGCAACCAAACAAAACGTGCATAAATGTATATATATATATAAAGCATTAAGAACACCGCGGAAAAAATCATAGATATCGCGGGCACTTCAAGAAGGTTAGCGATGATTTGTTCTCCACACCAATACACTCACAGAAAATTGACTGAAATAAATGTTGTTAGTCCATCATAAGCATGTGCATATCCATAAACACTGAAAGTAAACATCTACACTAAATCATATCATGTCTGAAACAATAATCATCAAACAAAGTATCATCATGTCACAGAATAATCCACCATCGCTCAAAACCAGCGATCAAAGTATCCAACAAAACATCATAGGTCTAATAGTATGAGAAAGTATCAACAGAAAGCATAAGCATAAACGGAGGGTACTACACCTTACTTCTCCAAAATACAAAATGATGTTCTTTTTTTGTGCCTACAATTGGAAGATCTTCGGATATCCTCTATGATATTCCTTGTAGCACAAGTGAGGTCAACTATTCTGGGTCACAGGCACTGAGGTTGCATTAATTTGAGACTCAATAGAGTCCATTTCTTTCCTTATAATTAGTGTGGCTCGGGGCCACTTCATGCCATATTGCAATAATGCCTTAGCCTCTCCCACACATGCCTCTGCATCCTTTAACAATTCAAAAATTTTCTTATGTGCAACAACACATTTCTTTGTTACTTCCAACGTCCTTTTATCACTCAATATCTTCTCTACTTCTACTTTCAATCCAGATGCATATATCTTGAAATAATCAATCAACAATTTAAGATTATCTATACTAGAGATAGATGAGTCTATGCTTGTTCTAGGTATGATGTCATGTAATGCCTTAACCGCCTCATCCATTAGTTCTCCACTCCTTTAACATGAATCAATTATTTTCTTTCTAGCAAATGTATGAAACAAGTCTCCTAGTTGAAGCTTATGGATAGGAGAAATCTTGTTCAAGTTCATATTACCTTGATTCATCGGCAATTGCAATTGTTGTGAAGACACAATTGGCTATAAACTAGGTTGAATACTTAGGAGATTTCGTAGAGAATCTCCAAAGGATCCAAATTCACCAAGATTATTTGTAATATTTGTAGCCTTTCCCTTATCATTGGTATTACTGGAGTCAATTGATTTATCTTTCTCTACATCTCTAGATGCATCTTTTTCCTTTTTTCATCTTCCTCTTTATCTTCTTCTTCCTTTTCTTTATCAACTTTCTCTTCTTCAACCCTTTCCTCATCATTATCTTTATCTGCATTCACTTCCTTTGTAATGTTTTATGTATTTACCAAAGCATTGACTTCATCATTTTGTACTAGAGAAGTGATGATATTTTCCTTCGCAATGTCTTCTCAGATCATTGCCTCTTCTTTATTCACATTTTGCATATCCTCCACTTCCAAAGGTGTGTTGTCTATTGTAGCTTCTTCATTAGTATCATGCTCATGTTGAGCATCTATAACATGCACCTCTTCTTTTGTATTAAGTTTCAGAGCACTGGTTTAACCAACATTCATTTCTCCTTTAGTCATCAGAAGCAATCCTAGCTTCTACACAATCTCCTCAACTTTATCATTGATTTCTTTTTGGATTCTTTCCAAGTCACTTTGGTCTTTTTCCCATGAGGACTTTCATTCTTTTCTTAGTTATCATTTATTTTTTTTATAAAGTGACCAATGTGACCCTATCATAATTCAAAAGTGAAGCACCAACTCTTTCCAAGGCTTCATCTTTTAGCCTTTCATGTTCATTAATACCTTCTTCCCTTCTCTTCAACAAGATGTACCATACATCATTTGGAATATCCTTTTTGATATTATTCATATCTACTTCAAGTACCACAATGTACTTGGAATGGCCTCAAGAATGGTAGCCTTCTCCACATTTGATTCCTTATAAAAATCTACAATTTAGACTTCAAGCTAAATTTACACTACAATTGGGAATACTCAACCTTTGATAAATTTACACTACATATACTTGTAAAAATTATTTTTGGAGCTCAAAAATAGAGGCTTATAGCACATACATGTGACACTATGTTATACCTATGGGTAAAAAATGGGACCAAATTTTTCTCCCAAAATTTGACCTTATTAGTCTCCACCATTTGAAAAAATAATAGTTTAAAAACTAGATTCTAAGCACTAGTTTTCTCATTCTTACCAAATTGACAAGTTGTGAACACATGTATGTTAAATTATTTGTTGAAGCTCATTTTTTTCTGATTTAAAAAAAAAAACTAGATTCTAAGCACTAGTTTTCTCATTCTTACCAAATTGACAAGTTGTAAACACGTGTATGTTAAATTATTTGTTGAAGCTCATTTTTTGCTGATTTCAAAAAATAAAAATAAAAATTGATCACTTTTGAGAACTATTTAGACCCTATTTACATGCACTTACTTTAAGTATGTATTAACCAATTAAGGAAATTAAATAATATATATTTAAGAAATAATGCTTATATTTAGAAATCAACCTCAATGGTCCTAAGGAATGATTTTTTTTTTTATTCAAGGCAAACTTTTGACGGAGCTATGAACCGGATACAACCATTCAACAAAACCACCCCAACTGGTTTGAACCTTGTGGCAAGAACAACAATGCCACATATAAACCATCACACCATGCCAATACCGGCCTAAGGAATGATTTTAATCTTAATATATAGTATGAAATATTCTCTTTAAATGGTGGAGTAGCTATATTTTAGAACTATAAATTTAGAAAAAAAATTAATATATGAATTTATAAATATTAAATTAAAAAGTTTTAAAATAAGAAGAAAAATATAAAAATCATGAGATCACTATGACAAAAAGAATATTATAATATTTTAATGATCATAAATAAATAAATTTAGCTAAATGGATGCATGAGACCCTACGTTAATCACTTTCTTACTAAGAAAACTATAATATTGAAATAAAAATAGATTAGAAGAAAGAAGATAGTTCCTTAAGAAAAAATGTTGCTATTTTGAGCAAGTGGGGCAATGCTCACCTAATAGGTGGTTGACACTTGTCTATTCACTTTACATTTATGTGTATCAACATGGAACCTAGAACAAATATCATACCAAAGGAAGAAGGAAACCACAACCATCAAAAAGTACCTTCTTTGAATGAGCATTGGGGATCGGGGAGATGGGTTACCTCCAAACAAAGAAAGGTAAGAGGTAATGGAGAAGGCCAAAGGATGACATGCAAAAAATTGACACTTAGCCGAATTTGGAATCAATGCATTAGTGAGAAGAAAAAAAGAAGGAGAAGGTTGAAGATGAAGACTGATAGGTGATAACATCAGACCCTTGGAGATTAGACATTAGATCGTTAGGCTACAATTGATGGGAGGAAAGATGTTAAAAGGGAAGGCCAAAGTCTAACACCCGAAATTTTAGTGAAAAAAAAGAGAGGATATGAAGGAGGAGGAAGAATGGAAGAAGAGAAAGCAAAGAACTAACTAGCAATGTCTAACAGGCCAAGACTTCGACAAGTATTGAAAACCTTAATCAAGCTTCAATGGTCAAAGGTAAGGATTGAGGCTTACCTTCTGAAATTGGTAAAGGGTAATGGGTTAGGGCAAAGGTAGATACCCGAAACACTTACAGGAGAGAAGAAGGAAAAGGAGTGGGAGTGATGGAGAAATCATGCAAGTGTAATGATAGAAAAATTCCCCCCTAACATGGCCTTGATTTAGTATTGCAATGTGTCTAACATATTCACATTAGGTCTCGGTCCCTTGTGAACTAAATGAGCTTATTGATGCTTTTTTTGGAGTGTTGTAAAGTGTTGTAACACACTTTCACAATTTTCTAGGGTTTTATTTAATAATTGGGCTTCTTTATGCTTTAATTGGCCTTATTTTGCATCCACAAGCCTCATTTGATACATCTTTTTGAGGATTATCCTAACACAAATCAACATCCAATAATAATTTAGCTGTTTTCAGGTTGTGTGGACCAAATTTTGTGGTTTGCAAATCATTTTCCACCTTGGGCATATGATTCCCACCGAGGTTTTTGGGTCCCAATCCCAGTTTCACACCTTTCTAAGCATTTTTGAATTTGGTCCCATAAATTATGCCTAATGGGACTCATTCACCCCCTTGGGCGAATGAGTCTTTTGTGGCCCAAAATTAGAATTAATTCAATTTTTTTGTGGGATTTTATCCTCCTAGATCTGATGTTGGCTTGTAGTGTTGTAATTTTAGAAATTTTTGCATAATTAAGTATAAATACAAGTTTATTTCATTCATTTTACACCTATCAAGTTGAATGAGCATCCTTATAGCAAGTTTGAGTCCACTAGAGAATTCAAGTGTTCAAAAGAGCATTCAACTGTTTACAAGTCATTCTAGAGTAGATTATCAAGGATTTTAGAGCATTCTTCAAGCATCAAGCATCATGTTAAAGTCTTCATGCATCATTTTTTCTTTTGAGCTAACAATTGTGATGTAGGGTTTTATGATTCAAGTTAGCATTCCATTTAGGATCTATCCTATTCAAGCAAGAGTCAAGGTATACATCCATTGGAGCCATCTCACACATGTTTGGAACACTTCATTGCAAGATTTTCGTGAGTTGCAACATGATATTTTTTTCATTCATCATTCTCCATTCCTATTTCATTTCATTTCAAGGTTTGATTACAAAAATGGGGTTTGACCAAGGAAAACCCTTTTCTACTAACAAAACAACATTTTCCACTCTCTTTAGTGTGTGATTTGCAGGTTTAGATTGAAGATACATTAAAGAGAAAGTTTGGAGAAAGTTGTCAAAGTTGTCACCTTGCATTGGAGATACTTGGAGGACTTCTACAAGTTAAAAATGAGGGTTTCGGATCTGGAAATCAATTGGGAAGCACATAGGAGACCTTGAAGACTAGATTTAGACCTTGAATTTTCAAAAAAACTTGTCTGGATTGATTCACCAATTCTAGCATATGAGTCTGAGTTTAGGCCAAAATTCAGGTTTTTATAGATTCAGATACCCATTTGGTAGATTCTTGTTTCTACACAGAAACCCAAATCTGAGACTGATTCACCCATCTTGGCATATGAGTCCCACTCAACATTAAAGTCAAAATTTCTTGCATTTTAGAGCCTCATTCAATCTCCTTTAGATTTCTAGGTGCACACATTTCATCTTGCAACTTTCTATTTTGTTTTATTTGCATATCTAGGTCATTTAGTGAGAGATTGCATTGAATTAGGGTTAAGCATTACATCTTGCATTGCATTTTTTTTCAAGCCCTAGCTTGGTGGTGAACCCCTCATTAGTTTGCAATCAATCCCTAGGAGAACCTTATTGCAAGATCTCTTTCTCCTTTGCATTGAGATCTATAGGGTTATCCTTGAATGGAATAATTGGAAAGTGGGTGTACTCTATGATCTAAACCATACAAAAACCTTCTAACCCATTTTCTTTCATTTCATTTCGGTGAACCTACATTTAGAGCATCATAATTCTGATTTGGAGTACATTACCATCCTAGATATTGCTTGCATTAACATTGCATTAAGGTTTGTATTAGTTAATTGGAATTATAAGGTTTTTAATTTTGCAGTAGTGAAAGTGCATATAGGTTACATTTTTTGCATCTCAAATCATTGAAATTCAAATAAAATCTAAATTTTGACTTAAGTTATAGATCATACAACATAAAAAGCATAAAAATCAATTGATTTTTTTGAAAATTTTGAAAAAATCCCCCATTGGGACTCATACACCCCTCTGGGCAAATCAGTCCCAGGTGCAGATTCTACGCTACATTTTCTAGAATTTAAGACACTATTTATGAGCTTTTGTTTACTATTTATAGCTTTCTATTTCAATTTACAAAATTTCTATTATAATTATTTCATTGTTCTTAGCTTATATTGCATTTGCATTCATCTTGCATTTAGAAACCCTTGCATGAGTATTTGGTGTCCTATTGATAATACTATAGTGAGACAAAATTCGAGACTCATGTCATCCCATGATAGCACAATCGCCATGGATCTTGGGTTTTCTAGCTCTTTCACTCCTAGTATTGACACTAGTATGTACTAGGTATGGACCATACCCTGAACAACTCCTTACCTTCAAGTAGTGTGATGCATGTTGAAACAATGGTTGTTAGTGTTCCACAAGAAAACATAATTCAAATTCATGAAGACTTAGCAAACTTACAACATCAAGTGTAAAATGACAACATTTCAACTACGACCATCCCTACTATAGATAACATTCATCGTATGCTTGAAAGTGAAGATGGACTTGACCTTGTGGAAACCATAGTTCAAATCTTTGGAAAACACCTCACCTCAACCACTAGTTGTCCTTTACCTACAAGCAATGTCACAAGCCAAGGAGGAATTCAAATTCCTCCTCCTACAACAATTGCCTCAATTCCTACCTATACCAACCCTCAAGTCACAACAACAATGCAATTAACTAGTAATGTGATTCCTTTCTTGGGTATTTCTATTAGCATCCCCAGTACCTTTGTGGCATCGCATGTCATATCTCCTACTACTTTACCACCTATAAGCATTCCATTCAGTTGTCCCTGGAACACATACACCCCTTCACCTTTCTCACCTCCATCTCATAACACAAGCAATGACCCTCTCCTAAATCAACTCTTCCAAACTGTTCCATCCCTTCAAAACCAAATTTCCACCATCAACCAAAATAAAAATGGCCCACCTACATATTATGTCATAAGAAGTCCATTGTCCTTGGAGATATTGTGAACACCAATGCCACAAGGTGTAGAGGTGACTAGATTCAGGAAATAAAAAAACATTCATAGTATTCATCATTGACTGTAGAAAAATTATACCTACTAAAAATTTGCAGATTAAAATATTCTTATTGGATAATTTACCTTAAAATTAAAAAATATATACATAATTTGTTTTGTCAATTTTAAGATCTCACTATATTATCCTTCTTGCTATAAACAATTCTGTTGACAAAATTCTAAGAGTCTTAGAGTAATAATAGTATTGTTGAGTAGATTGGTTGATATGACTGTTTTTCAGTATCTAATTCAGATTTGAATTTCAAAAGGCCATGGTCGTTTTGCCCATATTATAAATCATATGATTTATCAAGTCACCAAAATTAATTAGTACATGGAACTTAATCTGATTTCTCAGAACAAAAATTCCAATGTCCCTCGTATTAAAAATCAAAATTATTAATTGTATTATCTCCAATCATCCTCCAGTATCGCGTGTTCATAAAATTTATTCCCAAATCCATCGTTTAGAAGAAATACGAAGAAAGTGGTTCTAAAGCTACCGTGTTAGAATCTGTGTTTGAACAAGGCGAGTTAAGCATTTCCACAGAGCACGGAAAGTTTATTCTTATGGAATTGCTTGATGGGGGTGTTATCAGGTAGCTATTAAAGACAGGAAAACCATTCTGAATTTGGACAAGAAGAAAGTAAAATGGCAACCAATCGTGCAAACTATACTGCTCTTCAGAAGCATGTGTCTTTTTTTGACAGAAACAAGGATGGGACCATTTATCCACGGGAAACTTACCAAGGTGAAGGACCTCCCTCTCAATTGCAGTATGTTGTTTAGCTTTTCCCATTTTAAGAAATCACAGTGCTTTACTACTGAACTGTGACTTATGCCCCTTAATGCACTTGTTATATGTCATAAGTAACAGAGGTTAAACTCCATAGATCTAGTATATGATATCTTTTATTGTCTGTTGTTTTAAATTAGTTGAACCCTAAATATATTAGATGATATCACGAGGGCTTAAATTTGACGGTCGACCTTGCCTGTTAAACTCTCCTATGAACCCTTTTAAAATTGTTTTAACGAGTGGGCCTTTCTGGGTTTGAATGTACCCAGGTATGCGGGCTTTAGGATTTGGTTTTTTTATCTCCATGGTAGCAGCATTCCTTTTCCATGTAAACCTGAGCTATTTTACATCTTCTGTGAGTATAATTCATTCTACTTCTGCTCTACGAATCTGAAGTTATATTCATTCTTCTTATCTTCTCTTACCTATCAAAAACCTGAGCAGGGGTGGATACCATCACCATTTCTTCCAATAAAAATTGCAAACATTCGCAAGGCAAAACGTGGAAGCGACTCAAACGTTTATGATACTGATGGCACGTTTGATCCTGCAAAGTTTGATGCAATCTTTAGCAAATATGCTCTCAGCTCCAATTCAGACAGACTCACACATTCAGAGTTGTGGAGCATGGTTAAAGACAAGAGGGGTATGCATGACTATTTTGGATGGTAAGCATATTGGTTTGTCAAGTTATATATTTACTCCAATTTTCTATGCCAGATTATCTGAATGAAAATGGTCTTGTTTAGGCTGGCAGCATATGGAGAATGGAGCTTACTGTGCAAATTGGTTAAGATCAAGGATGGTGACATTGAGAAGGACGCACTTAGACGTCTGTATGATGGGAGCTTGTTTGAAGACATTGAAAAGAAGAATAAATCTCCCGAGACCCGTTCGGATTCTAGAGTTTAGATTTACGTTGAATATAAGCCTTTTATCTTATGTTGTTATTTAGTACTTGTTGTCGTTCATAATATTGTTTCATTACAAAGACTCTATCAGGTGTAAAAATCTGAAAAAGTTGTGTTGAAGTTTCCTTAGCTACATAATTGCCCATTGAATGTTTAATCGTTATAGTGTGTTAGACATAAAGATTGGAGACATTCTTCTTCTCGTAGAAGAGTGTATTCGTATGGACATGGACCAGATGTGCAGGTAGGTTTTAGAGTATAGTCCACGAAAATGTTATTGTAGAGATGGGGATTAGATTTGATGGCTATTGTTATTAGGATTTAATTGTGTAGCTTTCAAGTTAAATGAATGGATTCACATTTTATGAGTTATCCGTATCAATCCATATTTCATTAGAATAAATAGTTAAATTTTTTTTTTTTCCAAAATCAAATATCTATATGTTCTCCCATTTTTTTAATAATGAGGCAAAGCATAAACATACAGCTTATTATATAAATCATAGCTTACTTTCATTGCAAATCATTAGTAATGTTTTTATTATTCAAACTTTTAGAATTTTCTTTTATGTAATCATATATCTTAAATTATTAATAAATATATTATGGTTATTATATTTACTTTATATTTAAATTGATTACAAATTGTTCAACTTGAAATTATTGTTAAACCTTTTATTTCTATTCCTAATGAAGAAAATGCATGGAATGTCATGAACATGCATAATATAAGAAATAATATAGAGATAAAGTTATACATACTCTTACATTCTTTTATAAGTTACAAAACTTTTAAAGAAACAAAAAATAAAAAATCTAATTTTTTGTGTAAATCATAGTTTTACTTTCATTGCAACGCATTTTAAATTCTTTATTTTGTACTATTCTTTCAATTGTTTAAATTTTAATATTTTTTATAGAATTAATGCAATTGTATAAGTTACTAATAAATATATTTTGAGTATTATATATATTTGAATTTCCTACCAATTGAACTCATGTACTACACAAATGAATGTAAAATATAGACCAAAATTTCCCTTAATTAACCATCTACACCTCTTCGACATATCCATTGAACATCAAGGTATGATTGCTAGTATTAAAAATCGAGAGATTTATTTGATCAAATAAATAAAGGTTGATAATTTTGTTCTTATTCTTAAGACTTTTTAAAAATATTCTAATTAAGTTTTGGAGATTGAAGGACGAGGCTTGGTTCGATTTTCTGAAAGCATTTTGTTGCATGCAAGTGGTGATGAGGTTCAATGCTCTAGTCCCCATAGTACAACATGTTGAGCCAACATCACCTATCACATTTATATTCATGTTGTATAAAAAGAAAAAAAATGAAGATTGAAATATTATTATCATTGAATAAGTTACCTTAAGGAGGTCTCACTTTATGATATTTGTGTGAACTATTCTATCAAAAAACTCAAGAGATAATACTATTGTTGAGTCTTTGGAGAGTGGATTGATTGGTATTAACTATTTTTCAATATTTAATTTAGCTTTCAATTTCTAAAGATCGTGGTGCTTTTTTCTATATTATAATCAAACGTCACCAAAACTAAAGCATATAAAACTTAATTTGATTTCTTAGAACAAAACTTACAATTTCCCTCATTAAAAATGTAGCATGAGTTAAGGGCATTAAAAATTTTAATTTATGTCAAAAGGATATTCTTGTTATAGAGTGTTATGATTGGGACATTTATTCAAATATTAGCATATTCATTCTATTTCTCATTTAGCTATGTACCCACTTTGATGGGAATGTCTTAATGACAAGTGGGATGCTCTTATTTAAACTTGCTTCATGACTATTTTCCTATTAATACCTATTTCACTCATATTTTCATCATTTTCCATGCATTCATCATCTACTCATCATTATTTTCCCTTTATTCACACTTACTTGATACATTACGTTGCTGAAATAACTTGCACAATAGAAGAATATGATATGAGATGTCTGCAAATACTTGATAATAGCTGAGAATAACAAGCCACTTAGAGGGGAAAACCTCCAAATATCTCTAATGAGAACACACTTCACACTTGATGATGAAATAAGACTCACAACCTCCTATATATACCTATTTATGCCAAGGATATCACCTAGCCGACTTAGACACACCTATATATAGACTTAGGCCGACCTAAACAACTAAATAACAATATACTAATGATAATATGAATTAATAGAGAGTTAAGATAGCCACAAGCCGACTATTCATAACCCGATGTACAATAATATTAAGGGCGTAGCATGCCCCCCTTCTTCAAAGAAGCATTGTCCTCAATGCTAATCAAGTTTGGAAACTTTTGAATGAACTCCTCGTCTTCCCATGTGGCATCTTCAACTGGTAAATTCTTCCATTGGATGAGATACTCAGTGATAGTTCTATTCCTCAGCTTCTTTGTCCGTGTTTGAGAATGCACTCTGGTTCCAAAATGATTCTCCCTTCTTCATCCAACTCGGGAAGTGTTGTTTGAGTGGGAATATTATGCCCAATTACCTTCTTCAAATAGGAAACATGAAAAACTAGATGTATCTTTGTTGTTGGTGGCAACTCAAGCTTGTGGGCAACACTACCGATCTTCACGCATGATTTGGTATGGACCATAATACTTTGGAGACAACTTATTATTCTTTCTTTGCTGCTTTAGTGATATTTGCTTATAAGGCTACAATCGCAAGAAGACCCAATCCCCAACTTCAAAACTTCTTTCACTATGATGTTGGTCTGCCTGTTGTTTCATTCGATTTTGTGCCATGGCTAAATTCTCCTTGAGTCCTGAAAGTACTTGTTGTTGATGAAGCAAGTGGTCTTCTACTTCCTGAAACTCTTGGGGACACCTTTATTGATGATGTGATGGAAGGAGGATGATATCCATAAAGTGCCAAAAATGGAGACATTTTTGATGAGCTATGAAAAGAAGTGTTATACCACCATTCCACAAGTGGTAGCCAATCTACCCACTGGACTGTTTCTCTGAAGTGAAACAACGTAGATATCCTTCCAAACACTTATTAACAACCTCTGTTTTCCCATCTGATTGAGGGTGGTATGAAGAGCTAAGAGCCAATTGAGTACCCAAACATGAGAATAAATCTTTCCAAAAGTGACTAGTGAAGATAGGATCACAATCACTAACAATAACTTTAGGTGTACCATGTAGCTTTTGGATATTCTCCAAAAAAGCTTTAGCCACTGCACTTGCTGTAAAAGGATGTGCTAATGCAATGAAATGTGTATATTTAGTGAGCCGATCAACTACCACCATGATGGCATTATGACCTTTAGATTTGGGAAGCCCTGTGATGAAGTCCATGGATACCTCTTCCCAACGCTGGCTAGGAATAGATAAGGGTTGCAAGAGACCTAGTGTCTTAATTGTCTCCCTTTATGCCTTTGACACACCAAACATTCAGCCACAAATTTTTGAACATCACCCTTTAGCCCCTCCCAAAAGAAATCTTGCTTGACTCAATGATATGTCTTCAAAAATCCTGAATGACCACCCACTGGAGACTCATGCAACTCTGTGAGAATCTTGATTTTAAGGTTGGAATTCTTGCAGAGATACAAACGCTCTTTATACCAAAGAGTATCTCCCTTCCAACAAAACTTATCTGAACTACTAGGATCACTTTTTAATTGCTCAATGAGATTACTTGTTGCAACATCATTTTGCCACTCTGCTTTGGCTTCCTCCACCCAATTTGCTTGTAATATTGAAAGGGCACACAATAAGGCTTCATCTTTCTCATCCTTCCTTGATAGTGCATCTGCAACAATATTTTCTTTCCCTTTCTTATATACAATCTCAAAGTCATATCCTAACATCTTAGTGACCCATTTTTTTTTTTCTTCAGAAGATAGTTGTTGTTCCAAAAAATATTTTAGGCTATCATGATCTGTCTTAACCTTGAAATGTCTACCCAATAGATAAGGCCGCCATTGTTTCACTACATGGAGTATTGCTAGCATTTCCTTCTCATAAATAGGTTTTAGTAGATTCTTACCTTTTAATTGACGACTCTCAAAAGCAATTGGTCGACCTTCTTGCATGAGCACTGCTCCTATCCCATTTCCAGAAGCATCACGTTCCACAATGAATTCCTTGGTGAATTCAGGAGTGGCAAGTACTGGAGTTGTACACATAAGCGTCCTTCAATCTCTTAAATGTTGTATTAGACTCCAATTCAACAGCTAATAATGCGAGAGATATGTAGATTCAAAAAATAGTGTAGAAACCCTAGTGCACGTAATTCAATTAATTCTCACTCCAATTCTTCTAAAATGCGAATTTGTGGCTTCTTCAATATGTTCTTCAAAACCCTTTAAAATTAGAAAAAAATTCACCAAAATCTGAAAGATATGCTCTTCTAAAATCGCCTCTAAAATTGAGAAAAACCTTGCCTTTATGGTGCCAAGATCATGCTCTGATACCACTTGTTATGAAATAACTTGCACAATAGAAGAATATGATGTGAAATATGCAGAAAATATTTGATAATAACTAAGAATAACAAGCCACTTTGAGGGGGAAAACCTCAAAATATCTCTAATGAGAACACACTTCACACTTGATGATGAAATAAGACTCACAACCTCCTATATATACCTATTTATGCCAAGGATATCACCCTCACATGGAGCTTAGACACACCTATATAAGACTTAGGCTGACCTAAACAACTAAATAACAATATACTAATGATAATATGACTTAATAGAGTTAAGATAGCCTGACCCGACTATTCGCTAACCCGATGTACAATAATATTAAAGAGTAGAGTAGCACATTCTCTCCTAACTCAAATTTATCATTCAACCTAAACTTCATATTCTAGTGAAAATAAAGAGATTTTTTGTATTACATTTCTATCTATATAATGTGTCCTATTGACACAACCATGTGTGATATCTAGTGAAAATAAGCGATATAATATAAACTTGAAATCTATATACAATAATAAAATTAGATATTCTTAAAAACATTTATTTTCATGTATATGTAAATGATTATATGAAATGGTGTAATACTTTATTTTCCCGAAACTCAAATTTTCCAAACACTCTAGTTTTGAAATTTTCGTCCATTATATTTGGGTTTGCAATATTTTTTTTTAAGGAACAACAAATAAAATAAACTTGTTTGTCCTCTCTTCCATCTTAGAGAGGTATTTCTTCAATAAGAATTTTCATTATGTCAATTTCAATACCTTGATGTGATATTGAGAATCCATCTATGTCCCTCCAGATAAAAGACATAGAGCTATACATGGAAACAAAATACAACCTCTTTCAAAAAATTGGTATATCATGATCATAAAACAAATTCTCTTTGTTCAATTCTTCTATGTTTAGTTCAATAAGCATCCTCATATGATTTAGAGCCTCCTCCCTAGTTGTTCTAGGGTTGTCTCTTACATAACATTCTATCTATTGAGCAATTTGTCCATGTTTGTTCTCGGGCTTTAACAACAAGAATAAGAAAACAATGTGTTATGAAATTTTATTAAACATAGAATTCATAATTTTAATAAATCAAAATTTATACTATGAAATGTGGTAGACAAATACCTAAAAAATATTTGTAGTCGTTATTTAATTGACAAACCAAGGCTATACTACTTTCAAACTTATTAACTTTCTTCAAATATCATTCGAGAGATAGGGGTCGATTAAAATCAAGGGAAATAATGTAGACACATGAACACTAGAAGATATCAAGGATTTTTTGTGTATGTCATGGCATTTCAAACCCGTTTAGAGGCATTTAGTCAAGCAGCTCATGATATTTCTCTGTAAGCACCACATTTTGAAGCATGACTACCAAACCATTAGCTTATCCTTAGTGCTTTTATGGATACTTAAACCGCTCCAACTATCCCATTCTAGCACAGACTAGGAATATGCTAGAAATTGTAAACTCATTGATTCATGAGCAATATTTATTTTAATTTTTACTTCAATTTTTTCGAAAATACTTACCTTATATTTTATTTAATAGCTATTTTATTTTTTAATAAAAGTAGAATAAATAATAAGAAAATATTTTCAAGTTTTAAAAAGATAAATAAATAAATAAAATGCTTTTATTTTTAGTTTGCAATTTATTTATTTTTTCTTTATGAATATCTTTTTCAGTATTTATCTAAATAATGTTTACTTACTTAATTTATATTTATATTTATATTTTATTTTTGCATTTTTTTTCAAATATATGTTAGTTGTGTTTTAATTTTTACTATTTTATATGTTGGTTGTTCTTTTTATATTTTAAAGCTAATATCAATAATTCAAATACATAAATCTAAAATAGCAGCACTTAAAAATATTTTTTTTGGAATCTTATTTTATTTTTTATATAAAATAAATAAATATCCAAAAAAATAATTTGTGACATCTTTTAAATAAATATTTTATTTTTAAAATATAGTTATCTGCCAACTCTCCCAGTTTCAATTACCTAGCTAATAGGATTTATTTTCTCACATTTACTTAAATTAACTAAAGAAATAACTAATTAAAAATGCTTTAAAATTTTATAAAAGTCGAGCATTCACAAAATTATATTATTTTCAATGATTGCAATAGATGTACTTGAAAACCAAACAACTACATATCCTATGAGAAACTACATATCTAATCTTTCCCAGCCAAAAATGGGCAAGAGTTTCCCCACCACATTGTAAATGGTTTGAAAACCTATCCCTCTCTACCCCTCTCTCTCTCTCTCCCTCTCTCTCTCTCCTTCCCTATATACTTATATATATCTCTCTTTGTCTCTATAGGTCTCCCGCCCTCCCTCCCTCTCTCTCTCTCCCTCTCTCTCAATCTCCCCACCTTCCTCCTCTCTCTATCTCCTTCGCTCTATAGTTCTCTCTATCTTACATCTCTCTCTCCCTCTCTCTCCCTCTCTCAATCTCCCAACCTTACTCCTTCCTTCTACGTTTCTCTCTCTCTCCCTCCCTCTCTACTCCCTAGCTCACCATTCTCTATGTCTACTTATCCCTCTCTATCTCTTTTTAAGATGAACAACATGATTACAAAAATTTCTTTTGGTGTTATAAAATTGAAAAAATCAATTTTAATTTGCATATTGCTATATCCTTCTTGAAACTCTAAAACACTTTGAAATTAGTGTACTTAAAAGTCAATTTGATATCTTTACACACTTGAAATTTTGGGCTTAAAAAGAAACTGCTATGGATTGTATATCATTTTCACTGTGCTTGGAAAACCAAGTGTGTATCATCTCCCCTCATGTCTTTTAACAATCTTTGGTGATGAAAAGTACTTTGGGTTTTGCATTTGATTACTTTACAAGCATTACCTTTAGATCAGGCCTTCCTTGAGATACATCCCACACTATAGAACTGAAGGTGACTCAAAGTAATTTTTCCCTTAGGCCGCTATATAAATTGATCAAAGATAAACACCAAGATCTAACCAACGATTACTTGGTTGATAGTGTCATTCAGAATGGGGAGGTACATTCGGGTATATAGAGCCCCTAGTAGGAGTGGTTAAAGATTTAAGTAGATTGTTGGATGTTAGCCAAACGTTGAGTCCCCTGAGCAATGACTAATAACTTTAAAGTAGTTTTTCCCACCTTTTGATTGAGATATTCTACTTGGCAACATGATTCAATGCAAGAGATGCACACTGTACTTTGAAAAAAATTACTCACCATATGAAATTCCTTTAATTGAGATAGAAATCTTTGGCTTGTATAAGTTACTTGTAGCTTGCTACTTGTAGATTTTCAAGGAGAGGACGATTGCATCATCCTTCCCTTCCTGGAGGCCCTTATTTGTCCATTCTTGAAAGACTTGAGTGTATATACTCGAAAGGGTGTCCCTCTTTGAGAAAATGCAGTCTATTGCATTGTTTCAAAGAAATTATTTGTGTCTACATTTTTTCCCTCTTTGAGACAATGCAACATGTTGCATTGTTTCAAAGAAAAATTGATCAACTGATACATGCCCCAGAGATATCTTGATAAGGATAATGATGAATATGATATGCCCCCTCGAGAGATTGATTGAACCGATTGTAAGAAGAATGATCTCTTCATAGATAATGGGAAAATTATTAGATGATTGATATTGCGCATGTGATCAAGTAGTGATGTACATTTGATGAAAATGCACAGTTGATGGGGGTGATCCCACAATACTGGTTTACAATTTTTAGCCAAACTTTACACTAAAATAATTTTTTCTAACTAAATCTTCACTTTCGGGCATCTATAGCGGCTAAACCATGAGGAATTTGAAGATGATGCAAAATAGTGATTTGTGGCATTTTTCTTGTAGATTCTAAATATGTTTTTTCAAAAATTTTGGATTTAGATTGCACTTCTTTGTCTATTTCCTTTGAAAACTAGTTTTTTTCAGTAAACAACATTTTTAAGGAGTGATGCTCACTAGATAACGCATAACTTCTTTTCCATGAAGGATAAAATTCTAATTTTTTCGAATTTAGATTTGTAACTATGATACCTAGTGCTTCCAATTGGTTTCATAGTGTTTTATTGAATTTTTTTACTTAATCAAGTTTCAAAGTGAGACCAATTACAATTTAGACATAGCAGACCATATAATGCATAACTTTATTTGTATGTATCGAAATTCAATTTTTTTTTGTTGGATCAAGGACTTCAATATTTGGTGCACTCATGTTTTTCATTTTTTTTTTAATAATCTGCTATTTTTCCACGTGTAGAACAAAGAGCTTGATTTTTGGTGAAAAACCTGTGTTTAATAAAACTAAAAAACCAAATACATAATAAAACTAAAACATATTAAAATTATATTCGTTGGATATCTCGTTTTGAGGACTGCCATCATCCAGCTGGGTCTATGAATTCTCCTCCATTTTCATTCTCAACCCAAGCTTTGAAGCGCAAAATTTAGGATTTTTTTGGTGCTAGAGGGTCAAAAGGTAGGAAAAGGGGCATTCGAGCAAACCATGGGGGGTTCGAGTGAACCCCCTTTCAAAAAAGGTTTTCCTTGTCTTTTTTGGCAGGAATGGTGGGACCTTGCATTAAATGGGTTCACTTGATCCTGGATTATAACAAACCATGTTTTGGTTCGAATGTTTGAACCCCAAAAATATTTTTTTGCATGGGGTCATTTTTTGCAACTTTTCCTTCCTCACTCGAATTGTAAACCACTTTTGTGGGTTTACCCATGGGCGTAACTAAACAATTGATGGAAATGATCAGTATAATTGGGTTGATGAGTTGATTAAGTTGATTGAGTTGATTAAGCTGATTGAGATTGGTGCTTGCGCAAGAAAAGTTGATACAATGATTGATTGATTGATTGTTCAGGGGGTTATGAGATTTTGAGAAGCAAGTATATTAGTTTGATATTTAATTCAAGAGACATACATCAGTTGGATAAAGCAATTAATTGATTTCTCTATGACAAGGAAGATGAACAAAATGATTGATGAAAGGGAGAATGCAAGGCAATGAGAATTCTTGTGCTTTTTAAGTGCTTATATCATCGTCGAGCTTATTATGTCACAAATTAGTATAAGTGTCTAAATAATATCAACATCTAGATGACCTGAACACTATTTGCATTTTTTATTTAGCAATGAAGTATAAGCATCTAGGTATAAGGACCTACGGATGTGAAAATCTGCAAATGGTTAAAATCCTAACATACAAAGCATGATTAGTATTTTAAAACAAAGCCAACAGTCAACATCCCTATGAAATAACTCAACATGCCTCATAATGCAATAAAAACAACAAAGGATTAGATAAACTAATTAAAAGTATACAATAAAACATGAAGTAAATCATATCTCATAGTGGATTGGTGCTTTTGTGGAAAGAAACCCTTTCCCAATCCTTGATAAGCTTTATGATAAAATTCCTTGGAGATGGAGTGGACAAAATCAGCTCGCAATGTGAAGAGAGTGACTTTGTATGAGATTGTAGATGATTTGTTGAAGAATGAGGACTCTACTTATAGATTCTCAAGTTGAAAGAGTGCTCAAAAGAGAGCAATGTGGGATAAAGTTTTAGCCAATGAGATGGAGCCACTTGTCACCTTGTGAATGGTTGAGGAATGTGCAAGTTTTGCTAAATGTGCCAAAGAGGGGGAGATTTGAAATTTGAATTTGGGAGTTAAATGTTGAGTTTGACCTTTGCAAAGGGACATGTAGGAGACATGTAAGACCTCTTAAATGCTTTGTTGGATGTACATGTCAACTTGTTTTTTAATTCAAACTTGAGGGAATATTCCATTTTTATGCAAAGTTGAAAGAAAATGATGAATTAATAAATCAATAAATTGATTTATTTGTGCAAGTGGGAAAAGCTAGAGGATGTGATGGGTGATTAGATTAGACTAATTAGGATTAGATTAGTTAAGATGATGTTAGATGCTTTTACCCATTTGACTTAGATTTAGGGATTTAAATTAAATGAAAGGGAGATGAAAGGTGATTTCAGATTTAATTAAATAAAGGTTTGATTTATTTAATTAAAAGGATGATGATAGGCTTAAATTAAATAAAGTTAATTTATTCAATTTAAATGGACGATCCTTAAATTAAATTAGAAATAGACATGGTTTATTTGATGAATGGATTAATATAAATTAGTTAAATGCATGATTCTAATTTTGCATGTCTACATTTTTCCCCTCTTTGAAGCAATGTAGTTGTTGCATTGGTTCAAAGAATAAACTTGTCGTGATCAAAATTCAAAAAAAAATTATTTTTTTTCGGATGCCCTAGCAGAAAGAAGTACACTAGTACATTGCCCCCTCGAGAGATTGAGTGAAAATATTTGATTTGAGGGTCGATCTCACGATAAAGAGGTTCAAGATGGATGCCAAATCTACATATGCTTTGACCTTAACATAATATCATTGAATGCTAGTCATTTGAAACACATTAGATTAAACATCCCTATGAAATACTTAACCACATGTGCTAAAATATGCAAAACTATATAGAACAAAAATAACTAATTGCAAGCATATAAAAACATGATCAAAACTTTATCCCATAGTGGATTGGTGTTTCTGTGGAAAGAAGCCCTTTCCCAATCCTTGCTAAGCTCCTGGATGATAAAAAGATGCAAGATGATGATCAAGATGAAATGCTAACTTGGATGAGTTGTGGAATGGACAAAACTAGCTCTCCATTGAAGAGAGTAACTTTGCATGAGGATTGTGGATGATTTGTTAAAGAATGAAGCTTCCATTATAGACTCTCAAGTTGAAAGAGTGCTTAAAAGAGAGAAATGTGGGATAATGTTTTATCCAATGAGATGGAGCCACTTGTCAGCTTGTGAATGGTTGAGGAATGTGCAAGTTTTGGTCAATGTGCCCATAAATGAGATTGGTTGGCCTTTTTCAAATTCAAATTTGGCTTGTTGGAGGGAGAAAAAGTGACTTTAATGCCAAGTGGGGGACATGTAACAGGGAAGTTATTGCCATGTTGGAAGGAACAAGTCAACTTGTTTTCAAATTCAAACTTGAGGAATATTCTCAAAAGATGCTTTGTTGAGGGAAAATGATGATTTTAATAAATCAATAAATTGATTTATTTGTGCAAGTGGGAAAAGCTAGAGGATGTGATGGGTGATTGGATGAGATTAATCAGAATTAGATTAGTTAAGATGATGATAGATACTTTTGACCCATTTGACCTAAATACTTTTGATTTATTTAAATCAAAAGGGATGGAATATAATTTAGGTTGGTAATAGAATTTTGGTTTATTTAATTAAAAGGATGATGAGACTTAAATTAAATAAAGTTGATTTATTTAATTTAAATGGATAATATAGGAGATTGAATTGTTAATGAATTTGATTTACCTAATGAATGGATGAATGTGAATTTGATTTATTTGATGATTGAATGAATATGAATTAAATTAAGTGCATAATGCTAATTTCACGTGTCTACATTTTTCCCCTCTTTGAAACAATGTACTTGCTATGTTGGTTCAAAGAATAAACTTGCTGCAATCAAAATTCAAAAAATTTATGATTTTTTCGAATGCCCCAAGAGAAAGAAGTATAGTACATTGCCCCCTCGAGAGATTGAGCGAAAAGATTCAATTTGAGGGTCGATCTCGTGATAAAGAGGTTCAAAATGGATGGTTATGATGATGATGCAAATGAGATGGTTTTAAGATGCTTAGAATAACCAATCTATATTATCCTAAACAACTTAAATGATGATATGATGTGATGATGGATGATGGGATAATGCCTATATGATTATGCAATGAATGTTTTATGAAAATGTATGATTTTATGAGATGCTTAGACTAATAGATCTATATTGTGATGATGAATATGCATGTGAGATGATATGTTGAATGCTGATGGTTTGTGGATGCAAGATGGATGCATTGGTGATGATGATTAACTAATCATGATGTAATGTTAGTGCAGAAAAGAAGAAAGAAGAAATGAGATGATGACAAGAGGATCCAACAAGCCAACTTTATGAGCAATGACATCTGATGAGAAATGGATGATTTGCTTATCAAGAATTTGGATTTTAAAAGGGTCACTTACCTTATGTTTGATAACACACCTAAGCACAATGCATCAAGGTATAATGAACCAAGATGTCGTTGCACTTAGTGTGATGGAATTTGACTCGACAAATAGATAGGAGTATTCTTGAACTCACACCTGACATACAAAAACCTTGCTACCGGATGCACTTTAGAAGTTTCAAACACCTTTGACAAAAACACGGAAAGGTATAACCTATCAATGCAATAGTCAACAAGTTGCCCAAAACACCCTCCATACATATCTAACAATGCAAGTATTCGCCTAGGTTATTTTACAAGAACGTCCAACAAGCATAGCAGATAAAAGATAATGATCATTGCCCAATTCCTATCTCTCTAAATCCATTTGTTTGGACATCATTGAGAGGTTATTGGAATGACAACAAAGAGATAAGTCAAAAGACAAAGATAAAGTAAACAAACAAGCTAATGTTCTTCAATACTACTAACCAAAGGAAATGTGTTCTTAAGGATAAGAACTGAAACTATTGCCAAAAGATAATGCCCATTGCAGGAAGGATGCATCCTAGGACATGTTCGTGGATGGCGTCACATCATTTCATTTATCCAAAGTGCTCTTTTTGATAAATAATGGCCATTGTAGGAAGGATACATCCTAAGACATGATGTTATCAGATGTTTGAAATGTGATTGATTGGATGAGAGGCTATCAACACAAAGAATCAACCAACTTGGTTACGTACTAACTTAGACCTGGGACCTGATGTTTTTGAGTTTTCACTTTTAACCTGCTAGACTTGTTTCCGACCGTTTTACCAAAGGTTGAGGATGATGATCATTTATTATGAGTGATGTTATTGCGGGTGCAAGCGAGATGAGACAGATGGATTTTTTCAAATATTTGGATGTTTTTTTATGTTTTGAAAATGTTTTGAGGCTATTTTTGGTTTTTTTAAGATGCTTTACAAATGTTTTGATTTTCCAATTTTTTCAAATTTTTTTGAGTTTTGTCAGATTTTATGAATTTTTTTTGGATTTTGATGTGATTTTGGATGTGTTTGGATTTTGATTCCTTTTTCGAATGTTTTTGTTTTTTTGTGTCTCAGGGGCTGATCAAAGATTAACCTTGCCTACATTTAAGCTCAGAGACAACGTAGTTCGGATTCCATGTTTTTGATGTTTTTTCTGACTTTTTGAGTGTTTTTGGATTTTCATATGTTTTTGGATATTTTTTGGGTTTTTGCATGATTTTGATGATTTGGACATGGATATGTATGACAATATCAATGCTCTGATTGGGATTTTTTTTTTTGAAAACCAAGCTAAGGTTGATTGATTAGATTGATGGATTAATGATGATAACATTGTTGAG
>VDFB02036749.1:0-15817 GCA_007258455.2 Sequoia sempervirens
TTTACATGCATTACTAAAGTTTTATCTTTTCTCCAAACAATTAACTTAACTCAAGGTGGGTTCCACCTTACATGTGGGTGCCCCACGTGCTCCTATTTTGTAGGATCTCTTCTTGGGAATCACCACATGTTCCTATCATTTAGAATTAATTAAAAAGTCTATTTACATGTTCATTTTATCCACTTAATTCTTTCAAACTTAGTGTTGGGGAATGTACTTTCCAATGACTTAGAGATACATGAAATATGTTTAGGATTGCAATTAAACAACATCCTATTCCCAACATTCTCTAACATGACATTATACATTGCAATTATTCTAAGCAAGGAATTATTATTATAAATCAAGTATAGGACTAAAGGAAAATGGTCTTCCTGTACCAACTAATCAATCCATGCCAACTTCAAATGCAACTTGCATAATCATGAAGCTCCAAGAAAATGATTAATACTCAAAACCATGAGAACATATCTATAGGAACTGGTTTCATAATATAATCTACAACATTAATCAAAGTGTCAACTTTCTCAATTAATACCTTCCCACTCAACAATTTCTCTCACAAAGTGATACTAAACATCAACATGCTTAGTACAAGCATGATACATAGGATTTTTGGCTAAACAAATAGCACTTTGACTATCACATTCAAGTTTAACTTACTTGCAATTAAAATCAATACCTTTCCCAAGTCTCTGTAACCAAACTGCCTCTTTGGAGGCATGCAAAATGTTCAAGTGTGTTTAACTCACATCCAATGAAGGTGTAGGCTTCTAGGTCTCTACTATTGAAAAATATTCCTTACAAGTAACCATTCCAACATATATCTCTTACCATAAGAGAACTCAAGCCTCACCTATTTCTCCAAGTATCCATGAGGACCTGTAACCAACAAATCCACGCCAAACTCCAAATGCAACATAGCACTATCATGAAGTAATTAAGCAAATGATTAATTTACCCAATACATAAGATAACTACACAAGATCAATGTCAAAGCTCTAATCATGAATCAAGAACATAAATATGACAACATGATCTAACCATCTCCTCCAAGGATATCACATGCATCATAACATACATAAAAATCCTAGTATCAAGAGAAAAAGTACCATTCCAAACTCTACGTGTATCAATAGTAAACCATGACATAATAGCAACCACTCTAAACCAAGAAAAAACATATCCCCAATCACATGAAGATAATCTTACCGATGATGTATCCACATCACTGCCAAAAAATCCCATTGAATTGTGGTACAAGCTACACATGGCATCATGAGTACTATCCTCTTCATGAAGATCACTCTGAAACATTAAGAAAAGAGTCATCACTAACATTTTTAGATGAAATGATCAATTCATGATTATTGTCATCTAAGGATTCCTCTGTAGAAGAATCAAAACTCTTTTTCATGTTCTTACAATCCTTCTTCACATGTCCCAGTTTCCCATAGTTCCAACACTTTACCTTACTCTGTCCTTTGGACTTACCCTTCCCTTCCTTGTCTCCCTTACGCTCCTTTTTCTCAGGCCTACCTTTCACAAACAAGGCATCTTGGATTTCCATTTTAGACTTCCTTCTCATCTCCTTTGATAGGAGAGTAGGAATAATATTGTCCATCTTCGAATCTACACCACTACCACTAATAGAAACAATTAGATTTTCCCAAGATTCTGGTAAAGAACAAAGTAACAAAACACATTTATCATCATCTTCTAGCTTTAAGTCTACAAATGCTAATTGACTTAGAATCAAATTAAAAGCATTCAAATGATTTGTAATAGAATCACCATCTTTCATCTTTAAAGAATACAACTACCAAGTTTTAGTTACAACTTATTAGTAAGACTTTTGGCTTGATAGATATCACCTATTCTCTTCCACAATTTATATGTAGTAGTTTCTTCTGAAAAATTCAAGAGAACAACATCAGCAAGACATAATCTTATGGTCCCTCTTGCCTTCTTATCAAGCTTAGCCCAATCCTTATCTGACTTTGTTGTAGGTGACTTTCTCTCATTACCAATTGCCAACCACTGATCTCTCTCTTCAAGGAGATTGTCTATTTTTAGTTTCCACATCTCATAATTAGATCCATTAAATCTTTCAATATCTAAACAAGAACTAAAACTCATTATAACAAACTTATTTTCAAAAATCAACAATAACACGATAGTAAAATCTCCCACTACAGCCAAAAAACCTTCGAACTTTTAAGAGAAAGGCGTCCCAAACTCTACCCCAACCGTTAGATCTAATACCAAAGGTTGAAAATGGAGGTAATTATGTAGCTTAATACTTTGTAAAACTATTATATTGTAGATCTAATTAAGTGTTCTTTGTTACAAATTATGTGTGGATGACTATCTATTTAGATTCATTTTACTATTTGTAGAAATAGACAAAAGATTGTAGAAGAATAAGACCAATAGATAGAAGTGACACAACATATATCATTCAGAAACCCTCTCAGGAAAAAAATCCACCACTAGAATGAATAGTTCTTGTATTATTTAACCTTAAAAAAAGATTACAATAATTGTTTGTTAATCATTTCTTAAGATGCTTTTTTTCCTTCAACAATTCTTGTTCACAACCTGCAATAAAATCTGATAGAACTCTCTTCAACATGTTGCAATTTATAGAGAATAACAAGCCTTATAAACTCCAAAGAGTTTACAATTACAAAGCACAAAGATTATCTCACAAAATCTATGCCTATTCTATGCAAGTAGAGTTCTTCTGTGAAACACAATGTGAGACCAAGTCCTTAATCAATTTAGGCATCCAAAATTGAAGTCCTAACTCAACGTTGATTACAAAGATATCTTGTAAGTTGTTGTGCCTATAGCACACACACCCCGTTTGGAATGGAGACCCTCTCTTTTCACTTTGTCAAGTCACTTTTCCCTCACCTCATTTTGTGTGCCCCTATTTTGAGTCCTAAGTGGTCAAGGAGTCTTATAGATTTCATCTTAAGTTGACCAAGGTTCATCACCCTAAAAATTCAAAGTCTTTGGACTCTCTAGAATTCCCTTGGTAGTTTTCCTTTAAACCTTAAAAACTGTCGTCCTTCATGCTATGTGGGTCCACCAATGCAGGCTACCTTGTGTAGAAATTCATGGTATCTTTTCCATTCCAAATGACCAATTTAGCACGTCCTCCCGCTATGCAAGACCTTTTGCTTCTGTTGTTGCTTCCGTTACCGACTCACCAAATGGCCAACCCTCAACTGTTGTCCACCTTGCAGACCCCGCCATTCCCATTGCCGTTGCTTTTGAACTATGTGCTGACCAAACTTGGCTACCCCTATACCCACATTAATAGTGGGAATTTAATGCATGAAATTCTATAAATAGTCATTTTTGATAAGTCATTTTCACCTGCATACTTTCAAAAACTTTTTAGCACCTCCAGTTATTGCCACCTCCATGCTCTCAGTATCCTACCGCCATTTGAAGCATCATTATTTGTGGTCTATTCATGTATTTCACTGAGTCTTCTAGGTTAGTCCTCCACCATTCTAGTTTTATGGTTCTTTTCTTCATTCCTACAAGGTCATTAAAATCTTAAGGTAGAAAACATTAAAACTAGAAAGAAAATTGAACAGTCAACAAAACCCATGTCTCAAAAATTTAAAAATCCCTTGAAATTGGCCTTAGAAAACTAGGTAGAAATTAGGTCCTCTATCACCATTCTTCAACTAGAGCCATTGGGTCCTTGCGGCCCACAAGACGTCCATCACCACTTTCAAACCCACTAATGGTAAACCTCAAAATGACTAGTTGACATCCTCCTTGGGCTCGCTCATGCGGGAAGATGCACCCTCTTGGCCATCATTTTTAGGCTTAAATGAAAACATGAGATTAAACTGAGATCTTTTCATCCTCATGGGTCCACAAATGCAAGCTTCCACACCTGGCTCACCCCTCATGTTGTGTCATCTAAAACGACCAATCAATCTCGATCACCCACATTGCAGGTTCCGCTACCTTTGCATCTATTTATTAGGCCCATTTCCTAACTTCCCATGTTGATTGTTGAATGTGGGTGTCCTCCACCATCTTTCCCTTGATTACACGTCTATCCCCAAAGTGGCGAAGTCTTGGGCTCTTTCTAATGTGCAGGTCCCGCTCCAGCTATCTCTATCCAAACCTTTTAGGCAAAATTGACTAAATCTTGATCGCATTGTAGGATTCCTATTACGGACTTCCATCTAGCCTTTGCCACTTGTTTTTCATTCTGAATAACCTCAGTTTACCATCCATCTTCCTGGCGGAGCCCACACTCACCACCTCCATCTGAGATTAAAATGAGACACTAATTTATCGATTGTGGACCCTCTAATGTGGGTTGTCGCTACCCCTCGACCACCATTTCCAAACAACCATTGGCTTTTGGCTTTCCACTTCACGGGCCTCGATGCTTGTCTTTCCCCCAAATGAATTGAAAACCACTAAGTAAGCAAAAACTTGATGCAGGTGGTCATTCATGGGCCTCTTCCCTAACGTTGTCATTCCTAGACTGCCAACGACCTCCGTCGGCCCACTATGTGGGGATTGACCCCGCTAGCTCCTTCTAGCCATTTGTGAAGGAATAAGTAATAGGCCCCTTATGGACTTGATGATGCAGACTACCCTTAGCGGAACTCCGTCCTACCTCTGTCATTCTGAATGATCGACCTTTACTGAATTTTTGAATCTCCCTACTCACACCCATCTAAATAGTTTGGACTTCAAAGATAAAATGATGTAATCTTCCCTAATTGCGGGCCCCACATTGTGGGGTACTACTTTGCTAGCACCGTTTCAACAACAGAGCTCAAAATAACCAAGATAGTCCCTACCCCCACATGCCTTAGGCCTGAATGCCTGGATGACTAAGCTAGCAATCCTAAAACCTCAAAGATGATCAAGCACATGTGCCAAAATAGCTTAATGTCCTAGTGAGCCTCATCTCAGCTCAAAAACTTGATGTGGGTAGACCCATGTGGGCTGCCATTCCTTGTTTGTCATCTGTTTGTAGCTACCTTCATAATGGTTACTAGCCAAGGGAAGTTCACACCCCTGGGCCCGCATTGTCATAACTTCCTCAAACAAGAAGAAAATCATGATCTAAAAGGAATGTTACAATCTTTGAATGTGAACATGTTGATAGCTCCTTTAATTGAAGGATATATGGAATTGGCTGCAGGACCTTCGAGAGCATCTATAGAGAAGGAAAAGGGAAAGAAAGTTGCCAAAGCACCAAGGGGAAAAGAGGACAAGGGTCAAATGAAGTATAAGTTCTAAGGGGTGGAAATCAACACTAAGGTCACCACAAAATGGGACACTATCTCAGATACAAACCTGGGGCATATTGATATTGATGAATTCAAGCAAAGGGTCATTGCCAACCCTGTCATGAAAAATCCCAAGAAGATAAGGAAGAGTGGGTTGGTTAAGGCAACCAATTTCCCACTCGCCCTTGTGGCTCCTGAGCTAGTAATGTCTTATAGAGAGGCATATCAAGAAACAACCAAAAGAATAGTGGATCAAGATGGGAATGTATTGGTTAACTTGTCCTCAGCACATGGAAGGCTGACCCCCTCAAGTGCAAGAAGTTGATCAATCAATACTCGCTGGAGGAAAAGAGGGGCAACATAAACAAAGTCCCTCAAGAATTTTTTAGGAGTGATTTCCACGAGGATTACCATGATTTGGTAACATTAATAAGTAGATTCATGGGCCTCCCAACTGCAACATTTTTCCAGGAGTGGATGCTCTATTTTATAGAAGAAATCATCAGAGGGAAAACAAAATTCCATTGGGTGGTAATGATCAGCAACTACCTACATGAGCAATTTGTGGCAGTAAAGAAGACTTCTCAATTCTACTTGACATCATACCTAGTTTATCTGCTAGATGACTACGCTTAGTAAAAAGGTCTATTTGTGGCACCAAGCCAGACTCTGGGAAGAGAACTGAAGGTCAGCTATAGATACCCACAACTTCAATACCGCAACTTCAGGAAGGATTACCTCAGGTTGAATGATGCCTTTATTGGGCACATTATCATTACTTGGAGGTGACTTTGAAAGGAGAGACACTCATAGTGAAAATTCCTTCATCTTTCAATTCAGATTTTTGTTCATCCAATTTCTTAATTTTACTTATATTAGAACCGAGGGCTTCTCTAAGAGGCCATATAAGCTACCCCAAAACCCAAATGATTGGCTGGTATTGCTTGAAATCTCTAGGTAGCTACAACACGCACATACTATTTTGAGTGACAAGCATCAGCCAGGGATCCCCTATCCCCTCACATTCGACCACGGTATGTATGTCGTCCCTGCATCCTAGTGTGTGGAGTACTTAGAGAAAGAAATCATCGAATATAACCTAGAGCTTCACGCTGCCTGGCCACGGATGGATCCGTATGGAAAGTTGAAGAAGATGGTTGGAAAAGAGTACGCCCATCTACACAATGTTGAGAATTTCTGGGAAAATTGCAAAGATGATAAAGAAGTGAACATGAGGCACTATATGTGCATGATGACATATTTTTTTAAAACAGTCAACTTGTTCTTGGTGCCAAATAAAGTTGTGGAGGAATAAAGTACCATTATATATCTAAGATTTGATGTCATCACCAACCTGTCGCTGCCCTTGATTGACTGGGATGAAGAAGAGGTCAATGACCTCGATATTCTGACAAAACCAATAGAGGCAAGAACAAAGTAGTGGATTGATGGGAAAATTTCTCAATTGAAACTTCAAGGAGCCACCTTGATATATGGAGAGCTCAAGGACAAGCTCGAGAGCAACACCGATAGTGGAAATTTTGTTGCCCCATCTGGGGAAATCTCAAAGTCCCCTCCTACTACTAGATTAAAGAAGAGAAAAGATGTGGCGGAATGTTAGCCAAAGCACAAGGTTTATTCGAGAAAAGAATCAAAGGGCGAGCCCTCTAAGAAAGCAAAGAAATCAGGAGGTTTCACAGAGGTGCCCACCATTCAGGAGGACCCCCTTGTGAAAGAGAGGAAGAAGAGGCCGAGTAACCCAAATCTCAACTTGCTGCCTCTTCTCTTGCTGCCACTACTTTTGCCACTACCATTAATCATCTGCTGGCATCTCAAGCATTGTCTACTTCTTCTTCGCCCGTGGTGGACATTTTAGTTCACCTTGCCTCCACCTCACCTACTACTCAAATTATGGTGATAGATTCTTCCTCCACTACCACTTCTCCACTCTCTTCTTCCTCCATGTCTCCATCAACAACTATTCCCCTAGCCTCTACAACAACAATTCCCACCCTTACTCTCCTAGAATCTTTCGCCAAGCATATGCAAAACATACGAATGGAGCTTTCTGGAGTATGAATGAACCCTCTAATGTAAGCTACCCTAGCGCAAGTTGTTGCTAGCCTCCCTATCACTCATCTTCTAACAAAACCACCTACGATGGAGGAAATAATGCATGTTTCTAAATAGTTTGAGAGATGCGAAAGGGAAGCAACTAAAGAAATAGAAGAGGAGAAGGATGATTATCCTAAGCATCCTAAGCATTAGCATCTAGTTATTGATGAAGTAGTGCATGAAAGGGAGGAACACAATCCTCCAAAGAAGGTATTGAGGACCCTAGAGCAATGTATATTGTAGAAAATTTTAACCAAGAGCTTGAGGAAGAGTTGGACAAGCAACTCAAAGATGTCAAAGAGGAAAGTGAGAAGTAGTCCTTTGAGGAGAAGAAGGATACAAATGAAGAAATTGAGGTAACCATAGAGCCTCCAACTAAAGAACAAGAAAAGATCCCTGATCATGATGAGGAAATTCCTCCTATCAGTGAAGAAGAATAAAATAAGAAGAGAAATATCAAGAAGAGGACAAGCCTAAAGAAGAGACTGAGCAAGGAAAATCCCAGATGCAGAGCATCATGAAGAACATGGGTGAGAAGAATAAGAAGAGAAGACATCTGAAGGGGAAGATAGCCCCAAGGAAAACATAGCCATCACCGAGTCACGAAAGGAAATTGTTGTATTCATCCACGAATCCAACAAAGAAGAGGAAGAAAAGATAGAACAAAAGGCCCCAAGTCACCAAGAAATGTAGATCCATTGTGAATCACCAAAGGAAGAATCCAAGATGATTGAATGGCTAGAAAAACAACTACAGAAGAAGGATCCAATCCTCATGGATCCTAAGAAAATATTTGAAGCCATCTTGGCCTGAGCACAAATAGGAATGAAGAAGGAGAAGAAATCAAGGGTCAGATCCCATCTGATGATGGATGCACCAAGATCATAGACCATGCAAATAGCTACTCCAGTGGTGGAGGGAGGAGTCAATTGTAATATTTCCACCATTGACTTGGGGATAGCCACCAGGGAGCAAAAAATTGACCATCTTCAGGGATTCATCACCACCATTGTGCATCAAATAAATAAGAAAAAATCCTCTAAGGAGGAATTAAAAGCACAAGTGGCAGATTTAACAGCCTACATTCAGCAATGGTCATCTGCTAAAGAACTGTTGATAACCTTGTCAGACCCACCTTAGCTATTGTCCAAGGATCATATCAGCAAGGTTGAAAGGAGAAAGAATTGGACTAAGGCCATAGAGGACTGGTTCCAATGGGTGGTTTTCAACAGAGATATGGGTATTGTCCATACTTCCTTGACAACAAATAAGTTTAGAGAGGTACAAAATTAGCTTGAGGGCACAAGGAAATTTTCTACTGACTTCCTAGAGTTGTATAGAATTGCATACCCTAAGCTTGAGGCTATCCTTAAGATGCCCAAGAGAACATGGGAAAAGGAGCTGGCACTAGTAAAGGATGATGATTGGCTTGTTGAGACCTGGAAATTAGGCCTTGACCATAGGAAGGAAATCTTGGAGTGGGTGCTCCATGAAGTAGAACTTGACATAGATTGGGTCAAAGTACGTCTAGCCACCTGCATAGAATATTTGAAGCTCATGACAGAGTACGACATGCCTTTTGTCAAGCTTGATCCTTAGAAGATAAGTCCTTATTTCCATAAGAAGATGGAAAATAGAGCCACAAATACACTCACGCCAGATTTTATGGACTTTTCTACTCAAGACTTTGCCCAATTAGAGAAAGTAATCAAGAACACGTTGAAATGTGACAAGGATTGGGATGTAATTACAAGAAATTCTAGAAAATTGAGCTTCCAAGTGCTCCAATCTGATATAATGGAGTGGAGAGAGCTTCATGTGTTGATCGACAAGTTCATAGAGTATGTTATTGTGAAGAAGAATGAAGGAAATATGATCATTGATGATGAGTTCCTCACATAGTAGTTGTAGTAAGGAAATTAGCTAAAAGACAAAGTGCTATAGTGTTGGCCACTAGAAGACAAATTAGGCTAGAAGATAAAAGATTTATTTTAAATTATAAAATATTAAGAGATAGGTGAAACCCTAGTTTGTAGTGAATCATGGCCACACATAGAGATTGAATCTTGGCCACTCATTTTTTTTAGACACTATAAATAGAGGGTATCCTCACATTTTCAAGAAAGAGTTGAGTTGTTGTAAAGACATGCTGCTGAAATTCCAATAGAAATTCATTGCTTTTGGGTAGATTCTTGAGTTTCATCTCATGTTTCATGATTCTTCTCTTCATATTTCATATATTTAAGTAGATTTACTTTGTTATTATATGTTTTTAGCATGTTCTAGTAGATTAGTTAATGTTGTTCATTGGTATTGAAGAATTTTGTCATGTTGATGCCCTTCCTTCTTCATGTTTTTTGTTGTTTATTGATGATAAATAGCAATGTAAAGCTAGTCTGAACATCAATTGAATGTTGCACTCAAATTCTATCTTTTATTCATACTTTATGGTGAATGAATAGTTGAAAATCTGCAGACCTTAGAAGATTGCACTAGTTTCATGAGACCGAGAGTTAATTTGGTTAAGTGGAACTTAGTTTTGGGAAGGTTGTACACTATAGCATCCTCCATTATCACTACTCATGGATAGTTTCAAGTTTAGGAACTTACTCTCTTCCCTGGCCTTTTCAATTTTCTTTCAAATAGTAATTTAGGAAAAGTCAGAGCATCATTGCACATTGTAAAGCCAAATTTGATGATAGAAGTGGAGTTTTAGACTGTTGTTTTGAACTTGCAGCAATAGAACACAACTTCTGAATTTTATAAACTCCATTAGAAGAGTTGATTCCCCTCCAACTTAACTTATGTAAGACTACCCTATGATTACCAGCAAGAACACATTGAACCAATTGAGATATTTCAAGCAAGTCATGACTTGACACCTGAGAGACCTTCAGGTAGTTTTCTGCAACTTGTTTATAGTAAGATATTGTCTTTCAAGAGATGTAGTGCACTTATGCATTGCATGTGTTGAGAAGTGCAAAAAAACCCATCAACATAAGCTTTTTCTCAAAGTTGGCACCCAAGAATGGGCCCACTTAACTCAGCCTTATTGAATATCTTCTCATGCAATAGTGTTAACTCCAAGATGCAAACTTGGCTGCCCACGCTGGGTCCAATTCAATCTTTGTTAACTAAAACATATCTCTCCATCAATTCATGCAAACAGGATGCATGATTGATCATCCCCACTTAACTAAATGTATCACCTATTATCTTTCATGCAACTCAAGTCATTAGTCATGCATTCCAAGTCAACTGAAGTCAACTAGCATTCAAATGAAGCTAACTACATAGTGTAGACATGCAAAATTAACATTGTGCATTCAATCATGTTCATTCATTAACTAAACTAGATTTCACATTAAGTCCTTTCATCAGTGAATCAAGTTCACCTTCATCCATTCATTAGGTAATCTCATCTCCTAAATCCATTAGCTTAAATCAAATAAATCAAACTTGATCCTATCATCATCCCTTTAATTAAATAAATCAAACATTTATTTAATTAAATCCAATCCATATTTCATCCTTTTCTTATTTAAATAAATCAAATATTTAAGTCATGAAAGTCAAACTAACATAATCATCATTAATTTAATCTAACCATGATTAAAGTGCTAATCCTCACCACTTGCATTCTCTAGATTTAGCCACTTGCACAAATAAAACAATTTATTGATTTATTAAAACCCTCATTTTCACTCAACATGGCATTTATGGGAATATTCCCTCAAGTTTGAAAAATATGACAAGTTGATTTGTCCCTCCAACATTGCATTTATTGCTCATTTTCTTGTCCCCACTAAGCATTAACTCTCAAATTTGAATTTCAAATTTCCCCTCTTGGGCACATTTCCCAAATCACACATGCATCAACCACTCACCACTTGACAAGTGTCTTCTCATTTGTCCAATCTTAGTCCCACATTTCCCCATTTGGCCAATCTCTCATCAAGAAAATCTATAAAAGAAGGCCTTAATCCTCCACAACTCCACAATCACTCATGCAAAGTCACTCTTCCATTGGAGAACTGATTTTTCCCATCCATCATCTTGATCATCAACATATCATATCATGGAGCTTAATCAAGGGTTGGGAAAGGGCTACTTTTCACATCAAAGTAGCACCAATCCACTATGAGATAAGTGTGCATTATGTATTTTTCATGCTTTCAGTTTAGTTTGTTTTGTTATCATGTTAGGAAGCATTTTGCATTATTTCATAGGAGTATTTTGATGAATTTGTAAGTCATTAACCCATGCTTGAGGTTTAGTGTTTGCAGATTTTATCACATGCTCACATATGGCTAAAAGTAGGGCAAGATTTCCTTTAAATTTATGCACATAGAGTGATAAAGACAAGATTTCCTTTCTCATGAACGCAAGTTTTAAGTCTCTGCTGATGATATAATTGTTTCTATTTTGTTTGTTTAAAGGTTGCTTATTGACAACTTCATTAGACTCTCAAAGCTACAAGATTTTAACAACCAGAACTTTATACCAATGCAGTTTATTTTATTTTTTATTTAGAGCTAGACTGTTGTCTTTGGTTGCATCAATTTGTAGACTCGTATGCACTAGTTGCAAATAATGCATGTTTTGGTTGTAAGTGTTATTGGCTGTAAACAACACATCCCTGATAGACATACATGGTTCCATTACAATTTCTTTTTGAATGGGTATTATTAACCGTTGGTTTTCTAACCAATTTGTGCAGTTCACCTTCAGCAAACCAAAATTTTGTATAGCATATTTCCTCAAATCACACATTGTTTTGTGATACATGCAGGGATCGTATTGCTTGGAAAAAGCCATCAACCACCATTATGGAAGCAAATGGAAATTACAGGCTAAGTATGCTATGCTAATGACAATGACTGGTCATCTATTTAGCGAGCCTTCAAATGTGTCAGCTATCCTGTCCAGTGAAATTCCTTAGTGGTTATCTGTCCAGTGTTGTTTAGAATTTTTAACCTCTAGGTATTTCTGTTGATTTTTGACAGCAACTGGTCATCTGTTCAGTAAACCTTCAAATGTCTCAGCCATTTCAAAAGTCTTTCCAACAACCTCATCTCTTCCTATTTGGTTGTGGTGGTCATACTATTATTAGAAGGTTGTAGCTCGCATATTCTCCAGCGCTGCAAATGTGATCTGTCTCCTACAGAAAAAGCATGTACCTTTTTTATGGCCTTCAATCCACCTTGTGCACATCCTACTACTGCCATGAATCCTGAGACCACATTTCCATGAGGAATTATGTTCAACAGTTCATGTGCCTTTTCTATGCTTCACATTTTGCATGACTACCTGCTGATTACGATTCTAGAATTCGGCTTTACACCAGTCAATTCTTTTACTAGAAAAGTTTCTTAAGCCTCTTTAACAAATCCATTTGGAGCATATCTGGCATTAGCTAGCATTTGAAAGTAGTTCTTTGAAACATTCTGTCTAGTAGTTCGCACGCTTTCATTACTCCTTCATTTCTTCATCTCCTAGACTAGACAATCAACACTCTAGCTTTATACAGTCATGTTAATCATCGCTCAGAGTTCCATCAAAGTAGAGGGAAGTGGTAAGTGAAGAAATGACCAATGAGATGATATGCAGAATACTGCGTTGAAAAATAGAAAACCCTGGAGACCTCTCCAGTTATCTACAAGCTTCCTGACACGGTCCAAGCAAAGGTCCATGATCTCTTTACCGATGGTGTAATCCCCACGCGTAAAGTTGATGGCCGTGTCTTCTTTCATGTTGAGCATATCTGAACTAACTGTGATGTACAGTGAGGGGTGCGTCCTTTACACCATGTGAGTTGCATTAGCTCAAGATTTTCCAACGCCTTCTTCAAATCCATTTTGTGCATATCACGCCATTATTGCATTTCATGAGACCACTATTCTTCAAAAGGTTAAAGTCGTCACTGGCTTTCTTTCTTTGAAGCCATTTTGCCAAATAGTTCACGTGTCTTCATCTCAGCTGACTTGCACACTTTGTATGCTTCACCATTTTCTCACATGTCTCTCAGCGTCTCTTGATCCTATCTCGTCTCCTCTGCAACACCAAGTTTGTCCTTGATCTGTGCGTTGGGTTCACATGTGATCTGCATGTGCTACTGAAGAATAGTGGCACGTTATGGGCTCGAGGGAGATCGGTCTTACAAGAGAAAATCGTACCAGGAAATCAGAGCAGATCAAGGAGAGGATGTTGGTCAAAGGATCAATATTTATGACTAACTAACTACAGAATTCGGCGTTACACCTAACAAACGCATTTAATTTCTTAGGTAGTTTGAAAAGAAATCTGCTTTACGCTAACTGTGCAATCATTTCATTCCATTGATAACATTTGATTTGAAAACTCCTGTTAAAAGCGGCTATTCATGTTTAGAGGGTTACGTTTTCTTTGGTGATCGCTGGCTTCACACCTGCCATTTGCATTGAATGAATATTTTGGGTTATTGTTGTATAATATTATTGCTTATAATCAAATGGAGAAATAAATGGTGTGCAGATCAACAAAGATCTTTTCTACATCATTTTGTGCAAAGATCAAGACAGGAGGGCAGAGGCAGCGCATTTAAGAGGAGAAGGAACGGCGCAACAACTTTTGTTTGACTTTCGGGCACATCTTTTATACTTGCTAAATGCATTTTCTTGAAAGTTAGACCTTTTCAAATGGATTCCCTCAAAGCTACATTAATATGTTGACCTTCACTTTTGATGTGATGTTTGAATTTTTTTATTTTTGGAGAATCTTTAAGTCTTACAATGAAGAATGTTATTTCTTGTACTCCTTTTGAAAAGCAGATTTAATACTATATTTGCATTAAAAATTTTGAGTTTTGCATCAAGGGAGACTTTGATCTTTGTTAACAAAGTGATTGTTCTTGGCTAATATTTGCTTTAAAAATTGGTGGAAATCAGGATTCTTATGAATTCTTCATTCACTAGTTAAAAGAACCACAAGTATTTTTCATTTAAAATCATTCTATGGTTTAAAGTAAAGGCTTAAAATGATAACATGATTCTTGTGTTTTTCTCTCTTTCTTGATAGGAAAATGAGGAAGATGTAAAGGAAAAGCGAGAAGCATTTCGTTGCACAAGGAGCTTGCAAGAAATATTCAAAGGAACTTGGCGATAAATTGAGCATCAAACTTTAAAATTCAAAAGCATTTTTTAATGCTTGGAGATTCCGTCTTACGCTTTAATTTTCTATTCTTGCGACTCTAAAAATAACACTTCAATTTTTCGTTGCAAAGGGCTAAAACTAAACATTAGAAACTTACTAGCTTTTTGATTTGGTTTAAAATTGAACAAGGAAAACTTCACACTTGATTTTGGTGCTTAAAATGAAGTCATCATTGCTTTGAGGCTAAAATGAACGAGTGTTTGAGTTGAGTGATTTTGTCTTTGGTGCATTTTCAATGCGTATCCTCTCCCCTTGTGCTTCGTGTGATCTAGGGTGCAAGAGAAACATTTGAAATGCATTTTATTGCTTTGAGTCACCTTTAGAGGGGCCTACCTAAGAGACACATCCAAAAGGAGAACTCGAAGGCGACTCCAACTGGTTTTTCATTTAGGCCAGTATATAAATGGATAAGACTAAACTGTCAAGTCCTCATGGTATGTAGGCCTTAGCCATGGTACAGTGTCTTTCAGAACAGGGTACTACCGTAAAACGTATAAGAGCCCCTAGTAGGATTGATTAAAGCCTTTAGTGGCTTGCTAGATGCTCGCAAGGTGCCATGTTCCCGATGTTGTGCCATTAATAACCTTGTTTGTAGTTGCCAACTAGTCCATCCAACGAGCTTATCAAAGTGGTGCATTGGAACTTAGATTCCGAGAATTTACTTGCCATGTCCAATCCTGGTTAGAATATAGAGGTTAAGACTTCATTCTTAACATACCTTTATATTTTGTCCTTGGTTGCATGTAAAATCATCTCTTCTACTACGAAGGGCATGAGGCAAGCCCACTAAGAAAAATGTACCAATTGAGCTAGGGTGTTATATTGATTGTTTGAAAACGATTGTGTTTATCAAAAGCATTGGAAAACCAACATTCAACATGTGCATCAAATCTCAAACTCTTTACGAGAAGCAAATATCCTTGAAAAAATTCACATGTTATTGCCTTTCCCTTGGGATTCATATCCTTAGAGGCATCTAAGCATTTGGATTTCATCTCAATTTGCTCCTACTAAGGTCAACATTAGGTAACTCTTGCCTCAAAATTCCTTGGTTTCTGCATAATACACTTTGCGGGATAAGGGGAAAGTTGAGACATTAGACATCTAGATTCTAAATCTAACCAAGAGTGTGTTTGTGGTAAAAAAGAATCCATTAAAGATTAAATCAATTGGACCCCACACATGTGTTTGGAATCTTTTGGTCATATGGTTTTCATGCAAACATT
>VDFB02036750.1:0-21057 GCA_007258455.2 Sequoia sempervirens
TATAACCACTGGTGGATCTTCTGTTGTCAATGTTGTATGCCCAATCTGAATCTACATATCCTCGAATGCTCACAAAATGTTGAGTTCTAGTAGGATAACCATTAAAACACAAGGCATACTTGAAAGAACCCCATAAATATCTAAACACTCTTTTAACCGCATCCTAATGCACCCGTCTAGGATTAGCCATAAAACGGCTAAGGACTCCCACTGCTTGGGTAATGTCTAGTCTCGTACACATCATCCATACATCAGACTACCAACTACACTTGCATATGGTACTTTGGTCATGTCCTCCATCTCAATAGGAGATTTTGGACAATCATTCATAGAAAGCTTTGTCCCTTGCATCACAAGAACAACTAATTGTCTGCAATCTACCATGTTGACTCTTTCCAACACGAAGTTCACATACTTGCTTTGGCTTAACCAAAGCTTTTTGTTAGTTTTGTCTCTCATGATTTCCATTCCTAGAATGTACCTAGTTGCACCTAGGTCTTCCATCTCAAACTATGCTGACAACCGAAACTTCAAATCTGAAATCATACTTTTACCATTCCCAATAAACAACATACCATCTACATATAGGACAATAATGAGAATGTGACCACTATCAGTTATAAAGTATGCACAATGGTTAGATTTAAATCTCTAAAATCCCAATGATAACACATAGTTTGATACCACATTCTAGGAGACTGTTTCAAACCATAAAGAGACTTCTTTAGTTTGCAAACCAAATTTTCTTTACCTTTTTCAATGAAATTCTCTAGCTGTGACATGTAAATCTCTTCCTCCAAATCACCATGAAGGAACGATGTCTTCACATCCATCTATTCCACTTCTAAGTCATACACTGCTACAAGTGGCAACAGAAGCCAGATAGATGTCAACTTTGCTACAGGAGAGAATATCTCCCCATAATCACTTCCCTCCACTTGAGAAAACCCCTTAACGACCAACCATGCCTTATACTTCTCAACGCTACCATCAAGACCACACTTTTTCTTGAAAACCCATTTACAACCAATAGGTTTACATCCAATAGGAAAAGGTGCCATATCCTAAGTCTTATTTTTCTTTAAAGAATCCATCTCCTCATCCATGGCTTGCATCCAAGAATCTGAATCATTCATACCCAATGCCTCTCTAACCGTCCTAGGCTCATTAGTATTAGTAATCAAGGCAAATATGCAACTAGAATCCAATAATGAATATCCAAACCTTTCCAGTTGTCACCTAACTCATGTAGACCTCCTCAAAGGCTAAGGTTGAGGTTCTCCTTCTTCAGAACTTTCAGAGCTACTTAAGCTCTCTTCATTATCAGGTCCAATCGAAGTACTTGGTTCTTCTTTCTTCGGAGTAGGTGGAATCTGCACTACCTCCTTTTGTTTCTCTTCTTTCTCTAGTTGCAACTCAATAGTGGAAGGTTTCATCTCTCTAGAGATCACACTTCTTTTGTAGAGAACCTTCTGAGATTCTATATCCTAAAGCTTATACCCTTTCACACTGACACCATAGCCGATAAAGATACACTTAACAACCTTGTTCTCCAACTTAGACCTCTTCTCAATTGGAACATGAGAATAATATTCACAACCAAATACTCTGAGATGTTTCATCAAAGGATTTTTTCCAGACCACACCTTCATGGGTGTCTTTCCAACAAGCATTGATGTAGATCTATTGATCAAAGAACATGTTGTGGCTATTGCTTCAGCCCAAAATTTTTGCTCAAGGCTATCATCACTCAACATACTCCTAGCCCTCTCCATCAACGTTTTGTTCATCCTCTCTGCAACTCGATTTTGTTGTGGAGTGTAGGGAGTTGTATTATGTCTCTCAATCTCGTGCTCTTTACAAAACTTGTCAAACACTATGGAACAAAACTTGCCACCATTATTAGTTCTCAAACACTTAATCTTTCTGCTAGTTTGATTTTCTTCCAAGGCCTTAAACTCCTTAAACTGACTAAAGACTTTAGCTTTACTTTTGAGGAAATAAACAAATGTCCTACTGTAATCATCTATTAAAAAATATATATATACAAATTTTGATAACAAAGGAACATTTATAGGACCAAAAATATCTAAATGAACATAGTCCAAAACCCCAGAAGACTTATGAGAACTAGAGTAGAAAGAAACACCATGTTGTTTTCCATATACACAATGTTCAACAAGCCTCTTATTTTTTAGGGTTCTAAGACCCTTCTCACCAATGTGACCAAGTCGTTGGTGCCATAACATTGTCTTCTCTACAAGAAGCTTCATTTCCAGAGAATTAGCACCCTTAGGTACCCAAAATGCATGACCATCAGATGTACTTGCAACATTCTTCTCTACACAATCTGATGGTGAGGATGAAGAATCCAAAGGTCTCTTCTTCAGTACCTTAGAAGAACTATTGCATTGTACGGTACATGCATCAAATTGAAACAGAGTACCAATACGAACTCCCTTAGCCAACACCAAAGCTCCTCTTGTCATCTTGCATCCTCCACCAGAGAAAAAAACTTGCACTCATGAATCATTTAGTTTACTTACAAAAAGCAGGCTTCGTGCCAAACCCAGGATATGCAAGACACCATCAATCCCTTTCACTCTTCCATCATGAAATCTGATTTTGACTCTTCCACGACCAACAATCTGCAAGTGAGAATCATCACCCAGGTACACCTCTCCACCATCAAACTCCTCATACTTTGAGAACCAATCTCTATGAGAAGTCATGTGAAAGGATGCACCCAAATCTATCAACCACACATCATCTGATGCATGGGCTGCCAAGGCTGCAATAAATGCTTCTCCATCATCTTGGGATGATTTCTCAGATTCAAAATCAAAGAAAGACTTGTTTTTCTTCTTCTCCTCCTTGCAATCTTTTCAAATGTGGCTAGTTTCATCATAGTTCCAACATTTTTACTTGGACTTCTTACCAGGAGACTTTGATCTCCCTGGAGAGTTTGACTTAGATTTCTTGTCTTTCTTTTTGCTTCTCTCTTTTGGTCTACCACAAACTACAAGGGCCTCCTTGGCCATCTCAGAAGACTTCCTTTGCATCTCCTCGAATAGTAATGAGGCAACAACCTCATACATCTTGAAGGTGGAAGTAGTGCTTCCAATAGCCATTACCAGGTGATCCCAAGAGTCCGACAACGAACAAAAAAGGAGCATGCAAAGGTATTGTTCATCTATTTTGTCTCCAACAAAATTCAGTTGTGCAACCAACATGTTAAAAGAGTTGAGGTGATACAATGGAACCTCCATCTTCCTTTTTCAGAGAATACATCTTCTTTCTTAAGAAAAGCTTGTTTACCAGGGATTTAGCCTGATAGACATCACCAAGATTCTTTCACATAGAAGCAAAAGTTTTCTCTTCATGGACATTCAGGAGAACGGAATCAACCAAACAAAGTCTAATAAGACCCTTGGCTTTCCTACCCATGAGATCCCATCCTCTCGTTTCATTCCTAAAGGTTTGGTTCCAGAAATTGCAAGCCATAAGTCTCTGTCTACTAACATGTCTTCCATTTTGAGCTTCCACAACTCAAAATTACTACCATTAAATTTTTCCATCTCAATCCTCCCAGATGTGCTTGCCATCTCTTTCTTGCAACAAGGTCACGAAATACACACTTCTGCAAAACTCCCACTAAAACAGAGATTAGCTCAAAAAACCCTTCTACCCAACAAAGGAACCAAGGTTGGTCAGGCTCTAATACCAACTGAAAGGAAGCCAGGTGAGCAGAAACAACTTCCTACACTAATCTAAGTAGGGGAGAGTTACAAAAAAAATCATTTAACACCTTTTAGTGTTACAATAAGAGAAGCACATACATAGAATAATGGAAATAGAACAACAAGAATGCATGAAATAGTGACACCAAATATATGCTAGGAAAACCCTTTTGGGTAAAAAACCCCACCCTCCAAAAGCACAATACTTTCTCTATTACTTTAATGGTTACAAGATATCACCAAGTACAAGCTTCTTCAATAAATGCTTCAACCCAAACACCTGTTCTGGAGTGATACTAGCAACACTTCGTTCCCTACAAACAAACTATGCATTCTACAACTCAAGGCACTCAATAAATAGAGTGATACAAGCTTCAAGAAGCATCTAGAAGGTGAGGGGCGTCCAAATCCAAAAGGTACAATATTCAACACCTTAGGCATGCATTTGGACACTTGTACAACATTCCCTTACACCCCATACACTTGTCAAACATGCAAATAGTCTTCTTCCAAGCTCGAGCACCTAGAATATGCTAAAAATAGCTTATGACAGATGCCTTACACATCTTATAGTTGTCATAGAATCTGTCATAGCTGATAGCACTTATAGCTATAAGAGAATTTATCATAACTGACTAATTAAAAAATAATTGATTCTCTTACATCTTGTCAAACCCAACTTGGGCACCAACTTTCACCCATGCATTCAAAGATGCCTTATGATGCATCATAGAATCTATCATGTCATAGATTCCAAAGTAGGATGCCTATGTCCACTTGGGATGATGATGTGTCATCTAGTCACCTCCAACGAGGATGCCACCTAGCCGATGGGTCCCAATTAGTGACATGACACCAAATACAATTAAATAATACAAATAAATACATTAAATTACAACAATAAAATCAATGTTAGGACTCTAAGGTTGAGACACCTTAATCCCAAAAAAAAATATTATCATAAGTGAAACTTGTGCATGTGATGGTGAATCGGTTAGGTTGCAAAGCCACTCTTTTTCTCACATCATTTGTATGGATGCACTAGAATCAACATCCTAGAAGGGACTTTTAGAAGGGGGGGCTTGATTTTATTAAACGTATGCAAAATCCTCATACAAAAGTCACCTATTGAAGCAGTATTTCCTTGTTACTTGTTATTTTTTTGCTATAGAGAAACCTGGTTATAGGCTCCAAGAACCAAACAAGAAAATGCGTCCATTGGCCACATGTACAAAGGAATTACAACCCCAAAGAACCAAAGCTCAAGCTTCATAAGTACAAACCAACAAACACCGAGAAATACACTACAAAGGAGACCAACTAACTGTCTAGGGGGTGTGCCTTAATGTCTTCCTACACCAACTAATGAATATCAAGTGGGAAATCAAACCACCAAACCTTAACACTTTCTCTTGTTCAAGCAAACAAGCCCACACCAAAATTAGCAGCCCAATCAGCAACCCTGTTACCCATGCACATAATATGGGAACATCTACAATGGTTGAACCTTTGTAGAGAAGAGCAAGCCTTCCTCAAGACAACTTCCAGACACCAACTTTTAACTTTCCTTCCATTCATAGCATCAATAACCACATCACCTTCCACCCATAAAATATTCCATCCCTTACTCTTAGCTAGTTCTAGACCTTTAAGCAAGGCCCCAACCTCCACCCCAATGTTCCTTGTTCTTTTCTACCAATAGGGATTCTTCTTCTTCTCCCCTTGAGAATTCTATTGTGGCTTATGCTAACTTGATTCACCAATTGCAAGTTAATTATACCAACATTCTTGGAAAGTATGTTCCTTCTTTCCATGAATGACTTGTTCTTTTGTGTAGATGGATTGTTTTGCTTAGATTTTGATGCACTAGATGAACCATAGGTTTCATATCCATTTGTTGAGATGTAAGGGCCTAAATGTCTTGGAGTTTTGTGATCTCATCATGAATTGCCTTTTATTATTGAATCAAATTCACAAGCTCCTTAAACAATGGCTTTTTGCTAGCCATATTTAAACAAGTGGCAAGAAATCAAAAGGTAGGGGCAATGCTCTCAAAATTATGGGTACAAGAGAATCTTGGACAATCTCCCCAATGCTTGTAGTGACAACTAAATTTTGCAACTATTTCGAAAAAACTCTTCAACTTCTTACTATTTTATTTCTTCAATTAGTGTAACTTTGCAAATGATCTAACTCTAATTTTTAACTTCATAGACTATTTTGAGGCAACCTCAAGCCTCTACCTATCATTATTATTTAGATGTGAGGTCAAACCATGTTGGAGTAATTAGGAATTCACTTGATAATTAATTGATCATTAACTAATTATTAAGTCCTTTATTACTCTAATTACTTAACCTAAACTTAGGAGTGTTTTTTTCACTTATTAGATTGGACTAAATATAGGTCAAGTTGTCTCATTGCATGAGATTAAGAAACTTGTCACAATCTAATCAAATCTTCATCTAGGGTTTTCTTTTTATGCTTTTATAAGCATTCATGTTCCATTGTAATCATTTGTTTAGATTAATTCACCACATAATCAGTTTATTTTCTATATCATTTCTTCTCAAGGTTGCATGAGTATATCAATGGCTTTTTCTTTTTAGATGTGATAGGTGTTTTGGTTGCATGTGATTTCTGGTAACTGTGGGGTTCACTATCAACTCCAACATGGTATCAAAGCACCAAATCTATGACTTCTTGTCTAAATTTTAAGAGATCCGACCTTGAGAAAAAATTGGCCTATCCTAGGGTGAAACCAACATCACCATTGAGTCTAGAATGGTTGAAAACCTGAGAATCACCTGTTGTTTTGTTAAATTTGGCAAAGTTGAAAAAAAAAAAATTAAAAAAAGGTTTTTAAATCAAAAAGCAAAAAAATATAAAAAGGTAGGATTAGACTTGCGTAGGGCTCGTACCCTATGTAGGCCTCCATACCTATCATGTGTCAGTTGCAATAGGGTCAACGCCATCAGTTGACAGTAGTCCTTGCCACTAGCAGAAAGCTCCTCACCACCACCGACTACTAGTCAACAAAAAAATACCATTGACAACCTCAACAGCCACTCTTGCAGCCATGAACTCCAACTATGGCCACCTCAAAATCAATGGTGACCAAATAGAAAAATATTTCACTCAGCTAGAGAATATTCCAACCAACCAGCCCACAAATTCGACGTCCAAAATTTTTCCAGGGGGGTGGATTTTTTCCTGATGATAGGGGATATTCCTCTAACTTTAGCATGACATCAACTATATGATTGATCGTACAACCCCTCCAAGCTCCCTCTTAGCCTTCATTTTCCCTGAAGGAGCATTTTTTTTTCTTTTGGCATAACTTGGGCATACAGTGTCAAAATTAGGCAAACAAGATATCATCAGAAAGCTAGTTCCAAGCACTTTCCAGTGGTGTAGGTCTCATCATTAGATTTTGTTGTTGGGTTATTTTATTCTCAGTCAAAGTCAAATCTTCATTTCTCGCTTTCAAGCTCATAGCTTTTCACTACAATCTCCATTTTTTGTGATCCCAACAACATTGAAAAGGTAATTCAAAGCACTTCATATCCATTCATGCACTTTTTTCAAAATCTACATGTCTTCAATTTTATCGATTGAGGAAGTATCATGGGTTTTTTTGTTCATCCTTCTATGGTCATCCTAGCAAAGGATAACTAAGCCTTGGTGAAACGACATCCTAACACATCTCAGGTGGCTTGATCTTTTAATTTATCTTTATCGACTCATAACTAGACCAAACACACCAGGCAGTTATTCAACATGGGGTATTATCAATGATCATGTTGTATGAGTGACTTGTTCTAGTGTTGATCTTGACATTATTTGTGTTGTATCAAACATTGATTGTCCCTACACACTTTAGACTCAACTTTGTGAGATCCATGGAGACCCTCATATCTCTTTATACCTAGAGGGTCTTGCTGCAAATTCTCATTCCTCTTGCAAGTGCAAATTGCATGCCCTTTGATGACAATACTTTAGAGGAGCTTGAGTATATCACAGGTCTTGCATGTTCCAATGGTTCATAGACTTGTCTTCATGTTCCCACTCTTCAGATCGAGACTTCATCTTCATCATCATCTTTTGTTGTTCCTAATCAGCTTGGCATCGCCACATCCTTGGCCCCTATTGGTTTAGTGCAATAGGACATCCATCTTCTTCCAAACATAGCTACTTGGGATTCGTATCTTGTAGACATATCATCCTTGTTTGTAGAGTCTTGTATTGCAAATTTGGAGGATTATTTTGAGGACATTCATCCCCTCTTTGTTGACAACCACATCATCATTGTTGGCCCACCATCTTCATCGCATTTGCAGCTTGTTCTCCAACTCTCTTCACAAGATCTTGGATTGACATCATCTCTTTTCAACATGTGGACACTTGAGCACTTTTTAGAAGCACACATCATTTGGATTTGGATTCTTGATTCACTCATTTTTTTGGATTTGATTCTCCAATCACCAATGGATATGTTTCTTCCTAAGGGGAGAAATGTAGTTTGCAAGCAATTGATCATATTTTGTCTTCAAACATTCATCATTAGCATGGGAGCTTTTTCTTTATGGGGAGGATTAATATCATCTTTTCCTCTCTCCTATTGGGGGTACATCTATTGTACTTGTGTGAAAAAAGCAATCCTTGGGGAGTCACATTGAGTCCTATCCTTCTTTCACTAGTGCAGTTATTTATTTTTCTCTCTTTTGGAAAGGAGTTTTTCCCATGTGTTTTTTTGCTTTTCTCTAGTTATGAAAGATTCATTTATTTGTACATGGGTACTTCATCAGGACTTGTATCCAAGACCCTTCCATGCATCCATCATTACATTCTTCATAAAGGTTTTATAGCTTCTCCCTAAGTTGATATTAAGGGGGATTGTTGGAGTAATTAGGACTTCACTTGATAATTAATTAATCAATTGTTACCAATTTTGCCACACTGACAAGTGAGCCGGCTGAACATTATTATATCATGGTGAAATTGTAGATTTCGAGCTTGTTGCTTTTGCATCTTTTTATCATTATTCATCAAGTGTAACAATTGTGCATTAAAAGAAGAAATGAGTTTCAGAGTGCTATTCAAATATTCCATAAATGAATAAAGTACATAATTGAGCATGTAACAATGCAGCATTTCAGATGCTTTAATTTATTTCATGAAAAGATTCATATTTACAAGGCTTCATTTGATTGCAAGAATCGAAATGATATTACAACATTTGCATTTAAATGCATTTTCCTATCAAATGAAAAGCAAGAATTGAAATCTAATATCCACACAAGCCATGGATGTAACTGTTGCAATATATCACTAATAGCACATTACACTATTGAAGATGCAAAATAAAACATATAAGTGGCAACATAATCATCATTGCTTGTTTTGGCCGATGGTTGCCGATGTATGGTGCACCCTTGTCTTCTCGTATTTCATCGACCTATAAGAGGAAAAAGGGGAATGTCAGTGGCTCTGATTATGAAGAAACCTATATGAGACACCAACAATAGTACAACCTACTATTTATCATGCATTGAAATAATCAATCAAGTACAGAGGAAATGAGCTGAAGGAGAAATATCATGATCATCATATTCTATTTTTATGCTAACATTGTTTTTTTCCTTGTGTAGGTATAGGTAAATTCATTAAGGTGAACATTATTCGAGAACCAAGCATGTGGAGAAAAATGGGCTCCCACAAGGGTAGAGCTCGGCATGCTGCCCTATTCATCAAATGGGCTGATTTAAGGGTTACATCATATATTCATCAAAAGGAATGAGATACAACTAAAAGAGTAAAGCATCATTATCTATCGAGCTACTAAACCAACTGTGCATTCATAATGATCAGGTTAATGTTTGCTGAAGGCTATAGGTGAATAGTGAGTTTAGCTCTCTCAATTAATTCAGCTGAGTACATTTATATCAAATATTGTTGCATTGTTCATTTTCTTTGTTATTTGTTCATCATGATCATATATGGCATGCAAGTTCCAGTTCATCAGTATTCAGTATTCTTTTCACAGTCAAGGATAGTGAACAGGCATACATTATGCCTTAATAAACAGTTTTGTTTTGATTTTCATCGTGAAAGAGAGGAGATTTAAAGAACAGTTTAATAAGTGGGACATAAAAATGCATGAAGAGTACCATGTTGAAGCTCAAGAGTATGAAGGACTGACAGTGCATTCAAGGGACAAATGAATAACCAGTTCCAGTTTGACTGATAATTCAAATACAACATGTTAGGGGTTTTGAGGTGGGAAATGCTCATTCCAGAGTGTTAAGGGAAATAAAGGCATGTAGTCCATGATGTTACAATGTTTCAATTCAAATCTCTACATAAGTCCAAAAGAAGAAAGTAAGTGTTGTTGTATGGTAAGGTTAAAGAATCCAGAAGGAAACAGTGTGAAGGATAGTAAGTGACACGAAGAGAAGACACATTTCCAGAATCTCATATACCCAACTGAAGGTTTTCAACAATAAAGCAAAGAATATATTTTTCTTGAATGTCATACAATCAGATGATTTTTTCAAAAGGTAAAATATACATAGTGTTCTCATGATCAAGTTGGACTGCATCAGAGAATGTATTAGCTGATATGTTCTTCATTTTTTAGAATGTCAGACCACAGGGGATTCAACATTTCATAATTTTGTAAAGAATTGCAGGAAACAATCATAAATCAAGCTCAAATTTTATACAGGTACCAAAGAGAAGGTGTAGTTCTGTCTATCTTTTTGTCATTTACCCACATTTGGGGTTTTGAAACACGACCTAGATTTAATACAAGTCCCAGTTTACTCTTGAAAATTCAATGAGAAGCTACAGGAATGTCAAAATGGAGCACCAATTACTAGGGGTTGAGCTTATAAATTAAATGCACAACGAATATATTTTGTTTAGGGATTGCCTTTAAATATAGAAAATACAATTGCAGTGATGACCCATGCGTAGTTTTGTATGAAAGATCAAGAGTATAAAGGTGCGAGTTCTTTTGGTAGTTGAGCTTCTGAATAAGGGAAATACAATTTTCATTCGAATTTCATCTTACCCATGAATGAGTGTGTTTTAAGAATGCAAAGATGGTAAGAAGTTTCAACATGGGTCAATAAACTAAATACAAATAAATACACATATTTTATTATTCTCATAGGGGTTTTGTTTCTAAAGAAAAATGATCTGACAAACAACAGCAGTGATGCAACGAAGATGCATTTTTTCATAAAGTACGAAATGTCAAGGAAATAAAGACTAAAAATACAAATACCCATGTCATTCTTTTGTTTCAAGAGTTCGAAAATAAAACCACTGGTCATTGAGGTCCAACCCATATGAATAGAACAATATAGCACAGATATGCAATTTTGAATCTCAAGTACCCAGTTTCGGGGTTGACATTTAAAATACAAGAGAATACAGTGCAGTGATAACCCATATGGGGATTTGTATAAAATAGCAAAAAACTTAAAAATGTGAATTTCCTGTGGTAAATCAAGCTTCAGAATGGAGAAGTTACAACTTTCTTCAAAAATTTCAATACCCATATGCAGATTCATCCTCAAATATACAAAAGGGAAATTTCTTGTTTTGGGTCGAGCCCAGAACCTCTAAAAAAAAATGCTTTCTACAATACATGTATGGTGGCCTATACATGGCCATTGAGTGAAGGATCGATCTTTTGAGGAGGACAGTATGTGTTTTGTGTAACTCACCACTTCAAGTCTGTGGACAAGCACCCTAGCCCTGGCCAAGAGCTTCACAGAGCATCCAGAAACCAAGAGTCGAACTCTCAAAATGGTGGTCGAGCTTTAATGGTAAATATAAACACAAAAAATACAAAACAAAGGCATTAGAAGTGGTGGTAGCCACGGCCTCAAGCGCATAGTGAACAAAAATATGAAGCCATAGAGGCTATGAACACATAGCTTACCTTTTTCCAAGGAAGTGAAAGCAAAAACCCATTAGCGAGCTCTCTCATGGAGTCTCCTGACAGAGGTCGAGTTCGAGCTCATGACGGCCAAGAGGAGTAGAGCACATGAATGTAGAGAAAGTTAGAAAATATGAACAGGCCGTGGCCATGAGAATTTCTCTTACTTTGAAATGAAGTGGAGTAACTACGACACTGCAAAAGCAAGCTTACCCATTGAAGATTCAACAATCTGAAGGCAGTAGTGAAGATTTACAAGGCACGCGAGCTCAGATTCAAGGTTAATCATGGCGGCATGTTCACTGGTAGAGCTCATTTTCCTCAAAGTGATGAGTGCGAAATGAATCATTATTAGGGTTTTGCATCTTTTTCTTATGCCCTAATTCGAGCTAACCTTATCATCGTCCAGAATATTCGGTCAAAGCACATGGGAAATTCGAGTGGAATAACCTTTACATTATGATTTGATGAAAGTCTGAAGTTTGACATATGTGGAGGCCGAAATTCTTATACTAGGTCGATATATTAAAGTCTTTAAGACTTGTTTTGTGCCTTAGTGAAATTTGAAGTTTTCTTATTTTAATTGGTTTTATGAGAAATCAATGGAAAATTTTGATGAGAGGTTGATATGTATTAATATTTTATGATTTTTTGAGAAAATCAAAGCATTGTAATGGAGAGATAAGAAGGTTTTGCAAAAATATTTTTAATCTTTAATTGCAAAAAATAGACAAATTGTGAAAATCTGCAATCCTGTAAAGTAAAATCGTAAAGCAACCTTTTATAACTTGTTTTATGATTTGTTGCTATTTTTAGCAGATTGATTGTTGACTTCTTCTCTTGGTCGGATTTGAGTCTTATCTTGGAGAGATAAGGTGTTTTTTGGGCTTTTAAAACAGATTCAGCCTATTTTTAGAGGCTTGACAGGTTCATCATAAAAGCAATATGCTTTTTTATGCTTTTATGCAGTTTTTGAGACAGTTTGAAGCTTTTTTCCTTGAGCTTTTTTTTGAGCTCGGATTAGGGTTTCTCGAGAGTTATGCCTTTCAAAAGACTTAGTCTTTTAGCCTCCTTCACCAGCTTTGATCGCCTCGCTATACACATTTTTGAGCTTGTGAACCCTTTTGTACTCAGTTTCAGATTATGGCATTCTCCTTCAGTTGAATAAAGACAACCCTACTTCTCAATTTTGTGTTTACTTGTAGTTTCAGTTTGATGTTATCTTGTGATTTTTGTTCACAAAGTCCTTGTTATGTCCTAAGACTGTAACTCTTCATGTAGAAAGTTCAAAATATAGGTTGCATGTTGTACTTCAAGTCAGGTTTTCATGCAAATTATTTATGTATTAATTGTTCATGAGAGGTTGTGAGATTTTGTGTCTTTCTGAAAGTTGTTTGTGAGGAAGAGATCAAAATCATCATTAAGTTATTATCAAGTCCTGAAGTTCATTTTAGGTCATAGTTTTGCATTTCAGTTATCTTTCTATCCCTTTCCTCTAAGTCTTAGAATAAAATTAATCATTTGGAGAACCAACTCACTCGAGATTCCTCCTTTGCTTAGTTCACCCACATCACGAAGGAGGTTTCCATGTTTCAAAGAGGGTTGATGAATATGTTGCATTCAAGAGGGTGCAAATCTATTGACAACATCAATAATTAATTATTATATTTTTTATTACTTTAATTTATTAAGTTAAACTTAGGAGTGTTTTTTTATTTATTAGATTGGACTAAATATAGGTCAAGTTGTCTCGTTGCATGAGATTAAGACACTTATCACAATCTAATCAAATCTTCATCTAAGGTTTTTTTATGCTTTTATAAACATTCACCTTTCAATGTAATCATTCATTCAAATTAATTTATCGCATACTCAACTATTTTTTTGTATAATTTCTTCTCAAGGTTGAATGTGCATATCAATGGCTTTTTCTTTTTCGATGTACTAGGTGTTTTGGTTGCAGATGATTTCTAAAAAGTGTGGGGTTCACAATCAACTCCAACAAACCTCATCTAAAGCAACAAACTTGATGATCAATTTGACTTTGTGGTTAACCTTATCAAACTTTATCTACTCCACACTTGTTTATTTTCTAATGATTGTTCTGGCAATAATATTCCACAAAATATTCAACCTTAAGATGAGTTTGTACTTTGGCTTTCTAGGTGTTGGCGTAACAATTAGCACCTCTCAAGTGCGAGTTGGTACAAACAGCTATGCACAGTGCGTAATGATTTCTCTTCAAATTAGGAGGGGAAGCTCCCTCTTTTGTAGATACAAATTAAAAGTAAAGTATTCTAAATCCTATCTTTTTGACTTAGCTAGAAGAGGCACAAGGTTAAGGAAACCAAGAACGTTGCAGCTAAGGGTTTTCTCTGGTTTTGCAAATTTTAACTACAACTAAACTAAATGATTTTAATCTATCCAATCTCCTCAAGAAAGCAAAAGCATGAGGAAAAAGGAGCAAGAATGTTTTATACAATAAACTTTACAAAAGGATTTTCGAAGGAGGGACCCCTATCTGAGGTGTAGGCTGAAATTAAGTTTATTAGGCACAATTTCAAATGATAAGCTTGATTAGTTGTAATGAAATCATGAATTAAGATTGATTTGGTCTTGAATTCAGTCCGGGTGAACTGCATTCTGAGAAACTCGCCTGTTGACTATAAACACGACTATGTTCTGACAACTTTTTTCGGAAAACTAAAATGTCCCCTGGTGAGGCTAAAAATACCCTCTCGAGGGGCAATTTTCACAAAAAATTCTGAGATGTGGGTTTTGTAGAGAAAATGATTCTAAGCAAACCCACAATGTCAAAATTTGAAAAAACACCATTTAGCTTGACATGTAAAGACTTTTCAATAGAGAATTGTAGGGGTTTTAGGGTTTCGGAAGCAATTTTTTCCGAGAAAAACTAAAACATGGGTTTTGTGCAGAAGATGATTTTAAGCCAACCCAAATCCTTTGTTTTGAAAAATACTGATTTTTCCTCTACCATGCAAAGGAATTTCCGAAAATAAAAGTAAAGCTTCGAGAATTGAAAATACAAAGCAAATCTTCCTGAAAAATTCTAACACATGGGTTTTGTGGAGAAAGCAGTACACAAAAAACCCAGATGATCAAAAATTTCAAAAGTCACCGAATTTCTAGACATGCGAGAGAAAACCTAAGACAAGAATAGAAGAATTGAAGACAAAAGATAGAAGTTTTATGGTTCTGCTTCTAAAAAAATCGCCATGCTTGTCTAAAGTCTGCCGATTATTCTGGACTTGTATCTGCAAGGAAATCTAAAAAATAATAATTGTGGCGCCTTCAAACCATGCTTGCACAAGAGAAAATTTGCTTGCACTCAATCTGCTATGAGAGAAATGGATGCCTCTTTGAATATTTAAAGAATTTTGGGGTTTAGGCGTCACATTTAAGAGATAATCTTTAATTTAAAACGAAATATTTTGATTGGACCTCATTTCGTTTAAACAAAGACCGACTCTAAGTTAGAAATAAGCGCCACCTCTTTAAATTTCAATTTAACTCAACATGCGAAACTGACTTTGAGTTTCAAAATAGGTGCCACCTTTAAAATATTGAAGAAATACGCCCTTTTGCAAGCAAAAAATGATAGATGAAACTGAAGATTTTAATATTATTTTATTCAGTTAACTGAGTTCCACCTTTTTGGGTCGGCTTGAAAATGCATATGATTCCAAAAATTCAAACTTTGACTTTCCAAGCACCCTCCTTCAAAACTTGATATTTTTAGCTAATTTCCTATTTTGTAGCTTGTTGAAAACGTCACCGCAACCTCTGTTGAATTCTATTTTCCGGGTGCTTGGTTGATCCTAGAACTGAGCTAACACATCCATTGTGTAGTTAGAATAACTCTGATGAAATGTCTGCTAGGAGTTGCAAGTTCTAAAAACTACGTCTAGTGCCCCAAAAAAAGGTGCCTTTTTTGAAAAGAATGTACAAGACACCAAACTTAGTCATTTTCCTATTTTTCCATTTTGTGCTTCAATATGTCGTTGTCAGTGAACGATGACTCTCGTTGACTAGATGTTGGATTCATTGCATAACTAGAAGAATTTCACAACGAATGACTGTATGTGGAGAGTTTGAAAATGAATTTAAGGCCCTCAAATGCAAGGGCGCCCCTGGCTTGCAAAGGCACAATTAAAATCTTGAGAATGATTTTGCAAATTGCAACTTTCAACTTAACATTGTACTTTGACCCTTGCCACCGGGAGTTGGATTGCTCTGATGCGCATGTTGTTGATCTCATCACGAAGCTGGAACAACTTGGAAGAGATGTTCCTGGTAGTGACAAAGCGAGAAAATTGCTTCTAAGACCTCCAATAGAAGGGCGCCTTTTCCAAGGGAGTAAGTAAATTCCATACTAAGCCATTTTCTGCTTGTTTTCATTCTTTAGTATTTTCTAATAATTCTTCATCCACGAGCATTTGACTAATCCTGAGGGTTGACAGTTGGATTCACTAGATAGCTAGGAGGATTCTACATAGGTCTCGTGAAGACGACGGCTACCAAAAACCTCATCTAGCTGGCCAAAAGGCTAGGCGCCCCTGGCCTATAGAGGTACATTTTGATATTTTCACTTTTATTTTTCCTCCATTTTACGTGCATACTAGAACAACTGCCACAGTCACTCAACACATCTGAAGATCTTTCGAACGGATGCACCGCATAGCTGGGCTGAATCAAAAGAGATCCCCTGAAAATAGAATCTGCAAATTCATTCATTTGACATGTCTAATTCAAGGATGCCCTTGGGCTACAGGGGCACATAAACTACAAATTTGATTGTCTCTGTGATGTGTAAACTCTTTGTAACTTCTACTTCCGCCTTCAATTGTCGAAGTTCCGCAATTCGAATGGACTCACTTGATAGCTTGTCAGGAAGCTAACTGAAAACCAAAGAGAATGAATGTATCTACAACCAAAAGCAATTGAATCCGTGCCTCCAAATTGAAGGGCACCCTTGAGCTACAGGGGCACGGATTTGCTCTATATTTGATGTTTTCCTCCATTTTGCACTTTGCAAACACCGTGTTGGCTGCTGAGTTGACCACGCAGAAGCATTATTGCCGCTGACATGTGTGTGTGACTGTATTTCACCATTTTCACATGTACAGACACTATAAAGTTGATTTGCATGTTCATTGCGCAAGCGTCTCCTACATTACAAAGTGAAGTGTTTCCAGACTTAGAATATTTTTTCCAATTTTTGTCATTTGAAAATCCCCTCCGTCGTGAAGCATCTTTTTTAGCATCTTTCATCATAGAATGTTCTGCTTTGAGTTTCAGGCTTAGATTTTGACACTTGGTACTGGCCAACTACCACTGATGTCCTCGGAGGTCCTAACTTTTTCCCTAAAAAAGTGAAAACTACCCACCAAGCCTAAACTAAATTTTAATTGAAACTAACTTCACCACTGTGATTGTGATGTGAAATATTCCAATCAAAATTAATTTCAACCAATTCTAACAAGTTTCAATTTTTAGGGTTTTGCGAACTGAAATAGGGGTGCTTCAAACCATAATTTTTTCAAATTTTTCAAATTTTTCCAGTATCTTATTGACATCAAATTGACAATTACCAAGACCGTTTCAAGCTTTGCTTCTTTTGTTGGAACAAATGACTTGAGCACAACCTGCTTCTTTGCAACTTTGAGAATCTGATCTAGTTGTTCTGGATGGTCCTTAAGATATTCTAGTTGAGAGATTTGTACCTTGGTCTTCATCATGGAAGCTATGATGTCAAAATTTGCTGAAGACGTCTCTTGAGCAATTGGCATAGTAATCTCATGTGAAAGTTTGGGATTGGAAGTGAATGGAACTTCTTTTCCTTTTTTGTTTGATTTGTCTTTCTTCTTCTTTCTATGCTTTGAAGTGTTGAGCACGTGTGAACACAGACGTTGAAACAATTTCATGATTCACCGCAGGAGCGTATTGACGGTATTCTTCTTTTTGTTCTTGATTGACAAGTTCTTTATCAAAGTATCATGTTGCAGAGTCGCCATCGAAGTTGTTCGTTTGTGGTGAGACAACATTCAACCTTGGTGTCGGTACAAAACTAGAATTGGGAGCAGCTTCAATGTATCCCATGATTTGGATCACTCAGATTCTCTCGACATGTGGATCCGATATGTGCATCAGTGTCGTGGAAAGGATAAAATATCACACTATGTGCAGCTTCAAACATTAGTCTTGATGGAGATGTTAGCAACCGTGGCTAAAGATTGTCTCTTTGGCTACTACGGTTGTTGAACTGGAGATCTAATAGAATCTGCTTTCATCAAGCCGGAAGTGATCATACTATCATCTAACTTGATGGCGTGTTCTTGTGCACTCTTCAACTCTATTGCTTTTGTCATCTTGAGGAAGAAGGCTATCTCTGATGGAAGAGCATTTATGAAACAGCTCATCAGAATCTCCAACGATGGATTGAATGTAGAAGAAAGTCTTGTAACAAGACGATTAAATCTTGCTACAAAATCCCTCATGTGCTCATTATGCTCCATCTTTGAATTTGTGAGTTGGGCGAACAACAAGTGACTGTCTTCAGCGGGCTTGAATCTCGCCAAAAATTTCTTGCTCATAGTTGTCCAGCTTGTAATACTACCTAGAGTCAGGTGATTGAACCAATTGGCAACATCTCCCACAAGAGTCTCGACAAAGAGACGCATTATGATGTCTTCATGTGCTACGTGCAAGATGATGCAAGTCGTTGTGAACACAGAAAAATGTTCTTCCGAGAGTTGAGTTTCATCGTCATGAAACCAGGGAAAGCGTTGCATTGACCCTTTAGGTAACTCATGATTTACAGAAAAGCTAAAGGTCCAATGTTATTACCCCAAGGTAATGGGGGTGGACATTGTTGATTCCTATCAACCTTGCCGGCATTATAGTTATTGTCATCCATTGCTTCGTATCGATCATGCAATAGGATGCCGAGTGTCATTCGTGAAATAAAGTGTGAGCTTTTCTTGAAGTTTTCTTGCCTTGGTGGTGAGTGCCAAACTGTTGGCAATTAGCACCTCGAGGCGAGTTGGTATGAACAACTATGCATAGTCGTAATAAGCGCTTCTTCAAATTAGGAGGGGAAACTCCCTCTTTTGCACATATGCGTTAAAAAGTAAAGTATTCTAAATCCTATATTTTTGATTCGGCTAGAAGAGGCACAAGGTTAAGGAAACCATGAACGTTGCAGCTAAGGGTTTTCTATGGTTTTGCAGATTTTAACTACAACTAAACTAAATGCTTTTAATCTATCCAATCTCCTCAAGAAAAAATAGAGCATGAGGAAAAAGGAGGAGGAATGTTTTATACGATAAACTTTACAACAGGATTTCCAAGAAGGAGGGACCCCTATCCGAGGCGTAGGCTGAAATGAAGTTTATTAGGCACGACATCAAATGATAAGCTCGATTACTAAATTTCCAAGGAGGAGGAACCCCTATCCAAGGCGTAGATATGCAACAAGCTTATTAGCAACAACACTTGAACGATAATTCTTCTTTCCAAATTTCCAAGGAGTAACCCCTATTTGAGGTGTAGATTGAAAGAACAACTATTAATCACAACATAAGATAGCAAACTAGGACAACAAATTGCATTGGTGAGACACACATACAATAAACGATCAAACTAGCAACTATTTTTAACTAAGATGAACAAATACATAATAATAAGATTCAAGCAAGGTGGCACAACCATTTATTATCACAGTAAAGCTCGTGAACAGATACAAAACAGTAATATTTTAGGCAAGGTGGCTAAGCATATATTACTATCATGTGCAAAAGTTAATTACAAATGAGCAAAGAGCTCTTATTTATAGACATCAAAGGTGTAGGGAACCCTAAAATCAACTTGAGTCAACTACAGTCTTGCAAGCATGCAAGATTTTATTGTTAACAGGAAAACTACCATCAGTTAACCGAAACAAGACTAAACTAAATGGGCATGTGCAACATGCATGTCCTTATTCAACTAAATGAGAACTCCAACTATACATAGATGATTCCAAGACAAACATGGCATGAAATGTGGAACAAGTTAACTCAGAAAGAGGCATTGAGCTAACTGTTGTGTATGATGTCTATCCTGAAAAAAGGTGGGGCATCCTGATCTAGAGTTCACTAGTCGTGATCTCGAGCAATTAGCCCCTCCACGAGGTCATTGACTGCATCACCATCTAAAGGTCGTCACATGTCTTAACTGTCAATTCATTGCTTGTAAGCAACTTGAGCAATCCTGGAAATATCTGCACACTTCAACTAGCAGTTCATCGGCTGGTAACTCTAGCGGCTCTATAACTAGAGTGATGGCCTTTGTTTCCTTTGTAGCTTTATGCTTCTGACAATTTTCACGTTTTTCTCAATGGAAGAGTGTTGCATGATGGAACTGTGAAGTTTGACCGCGAATACTTTGGTTGTGAGAAATGCACATGAACTCACCGCACACGCAAAATTCCAATGGTATCAACCCTCTAAAGTGGCCTTCAAAGCTATCAGCTATACGAGGTATGAGACTGTTGGTGTTTGAGTGACTACGCTTGTCAAATTGTCTGAATCAACCATCAGGTGTACTTAATGTAAGTCAGTGTTAGTTGTTCTGATGAATTCATAAATTAAGACCGATTTGGTCTTGAATTCAATTTGAGTGAACCGAATTCTAAAAAACTTGCCTATTGACTGTAAACATGGCTATGCTCTAACAACTTTTTTCGAAAAGCTAAAATGTCTCCTAGTGAGGCTAAAAATACCCTGTCGGGGGGCAATTTTCATGAAAAATTTTGAGGTCTAGGTTTTGGAGAGAAAATGATTCTAAGCAAACCCACAATGTCAAAAATTTGAAAAAACACCATTTAGCTTGACATGCAAAGACTTTTCAATCAAGAACTGCAGGGGTTTTAGGGTTTCCAGAAGTAATTTTGCTGAGAAAAACTAAAACATGGGTTTTGTGCAGAAGATGATTCTAAGCCAACCTAGATCCTCCGTTTTGAAAAATACTGATTTTTCCTCTACTGTGCAAAGGAATTTCTGAAAAGAAAAGCAGAGCTTTGAGAATTGAAGCTATGAAGCAAATCTTCGTGAAAAATTCTAACACATGGGTTTTGTAGAGAAAGTCATGCACAACAAACCTAGATGATCAAAATTGTCAAAAGTCACCGAATTCTTGGACATACGAGAGAAAACTTAAGACAAGAATAGAATAATTTAAGACAAAAGATAGAAGTTTTATGGTTTTGCTTCTACAAAAATCGCCATGCTTGTCTGAAGTCTGCTGATTATTTTGGACTTGTATCTGCAAGGAAATCTAAAAAATAATAATTGCGGCGCCTTCAAA
>VDFB02036751.1:0-14640 GCA_007258455.2 Sequoia sempervirens
ATGATGTGTTATAGACTATGCCATCTCCACAAAGATATGAGAATGTACAACCTCCACTAAATAGAATCACAGAAAACATCCTTGGAGGTGTAGACAATATAGAGGATATCAGGGAATTGGCTTGTAACAGGTTTTTGGATGATGATACATTCATAAAGTTCAAGGAGCTCAAGGATTTTATTTGGAGATGCAAGAGGGGAACTTTGAAAAGAGGTTATAGTGATGAAATGGCTGAGTCCCCAGGGGAGACAAGAAAGCAGGTATCTGATAGGGTGGTAGCCCAAATGAGTGCTGAATAGAGAGAGATCACACCAGAAGAAGGCAGGCGATTGGTCAGAGAGAGTGGTATACTGTTGCTCCTAGAATGGGATATAGCTTTAGCCATTGCCTTGGACACCATAAAGAAGCAGGATGCAGTAATCTTTTCTTCTGCAGATGAAGTTGCAGCAGCATTGTTTGGATTTGGGTTTAATCCAGGTGGGAAACCCTTGCTATTTGGGCCTTAGCCCCAAATACCAATAAACTAGAGGTGGCATAGCCAATAGGGGATTGGAGAGGAGGTCTTATTGTCAAAAGAGTATCAAACACCTCTGCAGTTGAGGCAGCCCCCTTAGCAGTAAATGTTGCACAATTTAGCAGGGCAACAACTGAGTCACTACAGGAGTAGTATAATAAGTCCTTGAAGGATTATCAAGATTTGCTTAATGAGTATAACAAGGCTAAGGAAACAATAGCCCAATTGCAATAACAACTGCAGCCACAACAACAAGCACCACCACCACCACCTTCTATGTCCATAGTTGTGAGAAGAGACAGATCGATGGTGGCCAACATTTCTTCTGCTCCACCCCCAAGAGCCCAAAATGAAAGAGAAGCATTGTTTGAACAAGTTAATACATATGAGGAGCTGTTAATGCACTACAATGAAGACAAGCATGAAAACAATATGCTTGTTATCTCAAATATGTTGGGACACCTAATGGGGAAGATATTGAGGAAGATAGCTAATGTTCACAAGAACTATTCTTTAATGATAACTGCAAGTGGCAGGTTTACAAGGGATAAAACAGAGGCCATTCCTCAGATGAAAAAATGGATTCCTAGATTGAATTCTTTAATTGTTATGTGTAAAGGATTTGCATATGATCCAAATAAGCCTGAGAAGATTGTCCCTACATGCCAAATTGTCAAAATGGTAGGAGAATATTAGGGATTTGTAGGTCCCTTAGAAGATAGAATAAGGGAAATAATTAAAGAGTTTGATGATAGCAACTTGGGCATATTGCCTGACATAATGAAGGCCAATGGAGAGGTCAAGCCATGCGAAGAATGGAAGGCATAGTTTGAGAGCATTACAACAACACTGGCTTATCTCATCTGTGAAAAGGATACTGTGGATATAGACCTTATGAAGAATAGTTTAGACAAGCTTTGGGACACCAATAGATTCTTGGAAGAATTTGACAAGGAAGTTGATCAAGTGGTTGTAAAGTATGGCACATATAGTACAAAGTTGCATGAATTCCTTGCATTCCAGTGGCCAACAGAAGAGCAGTACAAGGCATGGGATGACAAATATAATAATTTTCCAGAGCTATAAAGTTTTTAATGATGTGGCTTAACTATTGTTTTTTCAGTTTTTGAGATGGAGCCATTCTTTTGTCTTTTCTGCACACTCAGTGCCAACATGGTATTTGTTAGCTTCAAGAGGAATTTTGCCTTCTAGTGGGCCTAGCTTTTGTCTTCATCTGCCTAGTCAGCATCTCTCGAGCCTTTGGTACCAAATGAAGATAGTGGAGAGACAAAGTAAGTTACAAATGTCTTCATCGAGCACTTTTGGAAGAACAAAGGATTTACAACTGCAATGATAACAATATTTGTCCTTTATGGAACATTCTCCCCACAGGTAGTTGTAATCATTTTTCGTTAAGTAATTGTTTGTCAAATGAAATGTGACATGTAATTTGGCTTGAGTCTTGTTTTGCTCCCTTGTTTCTATAAAAAGGGACTTAAAGGCCATTTGCACGGGATCTTGGAGAGTTTTTGTACTATAGAGCAATTTTGTAATAGAGTCTGTGTTTTGAGTCTATGTCATTGTCTGAATAGGATTGTTTATATTTTGAAATGTTGTATAACCATATTAGCATCAATTCATGAATATACAGAGGCATATTTTCAGTCCACTTGTCTCCTACATGTATACAATATACAATTTATGAATGGAAATGATCAAAGATTCTTTCTTCATCTTCATAGTCTTTCCTGTGTATGAATGTTTTGTTATAGATTTTACTCGAGTAGATTAAATTCTTTAATGGAAATATTGAATTGTATGTTTGTATGTAAGGAGTTACAAGTAGAGTTGGTTTGAATTTCTGAAGTGTGGTAATGTAATGCATTATTACACAACTTTGTGATGCTTGGGTCAAATGTTGTTATATGAGTTTCAATTATATTCATCTGTATCTCTGTGTCTTAGGTTAAGGCACCAGTCTCTTACATTTGTTTGTGATACAACTCCCTGGTCAATCTTAATTGAAAATCAATCATGAATTTCCCAATTTTTGTGTTAAGTTATGCATATAATGTTATTTACATGTTCTTCTGCAATTGAATGTCTGAAAGTCTAAAGATGAAGCCAATATTTAGAGTTCATCTGCAATTCTTTAGCATTTTAGTGAGAACATATCTGTTTGTCACACAATTTGGATAATGGCAAAGGAATCTTAAAGAATACTGTAAAGGATCACCCTCCTAGGTTTTACAGAGCCTGAAGTGTAGAGGGAAGCATTATCCAGCTTTCCCCTATTTGTTGACCAATCCCACAAGATAAATAACCATTAGAAATGGCTATTCTATAGACTATCTTTGATATCAGCTTGGGAATTAAAAAACCAACAGATTGGCGACTCTATTGGGAACTAATTGATAATTTGGTTGCAGATTGTTCAGTATAGAGTCAAAGTCATCTTCAAGTATTGTCCTAAGCATTTCTGCTTAAAATTGCATATTCGTGTGAAGTGCCTTTTGGTCTGTGTTAGGATTTGCCAAATTGCTTCTACATTTACCATCTTCTCTGAGAATTGTGTGATTATTTTGAATTCTATAATTTGGTGGCGACTTTGAGTCTCCTTTGCCAGTGCAAAAGAATTAAGAAAAAAAAGAAGAAAAGAAGCTCAAGAAGGTTGCAGAAGCCATGAGAGGAACAAGATCTCAGTTCAAGAAGAATCCTGAGAAGAAACTTGAAGGAGAGCTACAACAAAACACTCGACAGTCATGGAAAAAGAAAAGCACAGGTACAAGTAAGTCTATTCCTCATCCTCCTTGTGGATCTAGAGGTTTCCATAGTAGCAGTCATGAAAGTTTAGAAATTTTACTAGATCTTGATTATGAAGAGCTTCCCATGGATGCGGATGATGTAATAATTAAATCTGTTGTAAATGAAGGACAATCCCATCCTAGTCTTGCTAAGAGAGAGAGAGAGAGAGAGAGAGAGAGAAAATCTTGCAAGATAATGCTGCTGCTAGAGCTGCTCATAACCCAACTCCTTTAGCAAATAATTATAGCCCCTTGTTGTTTGATTTATTAAGTGGATCTGTTGAAACTACCACAAATGTTGTTGAAGATGCTGATACCTTAGAAACTGAGAATGATTTACCACCTGGGGATGAAGTGTCAAGAGAAATTCAAGAGCTGCAAGAAGAGATGCGTAGGCTAGAAGAAATAAGGATTAAGCAGCAAAAGGATAAAGAAACTCAGATTAGAAATGATATGTTTCACAGAGATAAGTTGAAAGAAGAGATTGCTAGACTGAAAAGGTCTTGTCAAGAAGAGTTCTTATCTGTACCTACTCCAACTTCCTTGCCATCAAATACCATCAATCGTAATCCTGAAACTAGTAGCAATATTGAGAGTTTCCCCTTAGGGAATACTCACACCAGTACATGGAGTAATCCTCCTACTGCTAGCACAGTAGCGGCAGCTACCAACACAAGTGCTGCATCTAAGCCTGTAGATAAGGGAAAGAAACATGTTAATTTGCAAAAGGGGTAACCATAAATGAGAATGTTGCACCTCAAAAAAGTTTCTGCATCTGCAGTACCTGATCCAAATGATGTGCAGCTACAAATGGGGGTAGATACTTTGAAGAAAGAATTGGAGAGATTGGAATAATGTGCTGCTAAGGCAGAATTGCAAAAGAAGATAGATTTCCTAAAAATATCTTATGGATCTGGAAGTTCTTCAACTTCCACAAGCAATTCTGAAGACCCACCTGCTACATCTGCTGCAAATACCTATACAGTTGGTGCTCAACCTTCATTCCATATAGGTCAGAGTATCCCACAGCCTAGCCCACAAGTTGACCCAAATGTTGTAAATCAAAATGCTGTTGGTCAACAAGGAGGTGCTACAAGAAATACTCATACAAGAAGACCTTTGCAAATGGACAGATATAGACAGATAAATTTTGATGGCATCCCTGGCTTTTCTAATCCTATTCCAACAGAGGTTAGAAATGTTAGTTTTAGGATCAGATTAAACGAGAAAGCAGAAAATGCAACACAAACAAATGAAGACATGAACAATATAACACAGCATATATCCTGGGAAAACCCTCCTTCTCGAGGGAGAAAAACCCAGCCACAAATATGTCTCTTGTATATTGAATGAAATCAGCTTACAAGTCTCAGCACCTCTCCTAGATGCCAATATACAGAAAACCTCTGATTTCTCCTTGATATCAATCTGCTCTTCAAAGGATAATAACCTGCTGTGAATAATCGAACTTCTTCTTGAAGAGGTGACTTGATTTTATAGGCAAAATAAGTTCACCAAACAAGTCGACATCTCCTCCTATATATAGGCAAATAGCGGTTACACATGCATACACAAGAAGACGCACTAGGTGGCGTTTCATTTGCTTATTTTAAGGAGGAGTTACAAATACATTTCATGCATCTATTTAAAGGAGACAAACAAAGATTCTCTTGCATGTTGCATGTCAGTTACACTTTGCATGTTGACCATTTTGAATAAGACATTTATGTGGGTCAGCCAACTGACATAATATCTATTTAAGGAAGATACTTCTGCTGCAAGAAGATACCTCCTCCTGCTACCAAAACATTAACAAAATGCTGTGAGTAAGCTTTCTAGAAATAATGCTATATCAGGTGAAGATCACCTGAGAACTTTTCTAAACTTGATTGATGATTTTGAGATTGAAGATGAGGATATAGTCATGAAGTTATTTATGCAATCTCTAACTGAGGATGCCAAAGATTGGTACAGAGGTCTATCTCAGACAAGCATTGGATCTTGGGAAGAATTCAAAAGAGTTTTCAGAGAACAATATGGAGATAAAACTGATCCTAGGTTTATGATCAATGAATTCACTAGTATTGGAAAGGGTCAGAATGAATTAGTCTCTGATTTCAACACCAGGTTTGCTAAGGCTATTATAGAGTTCCTGTAGACATTAGACCACCTGAGCAAATGTGTCTAGGTCCTTTATTGCAATGCATTTGACTCCAAGATGGGGTACTTGTTGAGGGATAAGGATCCTCGAACCTTGAGAGATGCCTTTAAAATTGCTTTGCACATTGAGAGCAATAGAAGAGCATCAGGCAAAGTTGGTAGGAGAGATGATGTTAGGATACTGAAGAATCCAAAAGGAAATCATGACAAGGCGGTTTCATCTGAAGACAAGTTGGATAAAGTGATGAGTACTCTCAAGGACTTAAGTTACAAGATGGCTAGAAATGACAAAGGGCTGCCAAATGAGAAACCTAACTTCCAAAAGCATGAATGAACGCTAAGATTGCATGATCAGCCATTGCAAAATAATCAAAATAATGTATCAAATAAGGGAACTCCAGACCCCTTAAAAAAGAATTCTGCTCATTTTGTGGATGATATTCCATGGTGTGTAGCTTTCAAGCTACCTCATTCCCCTCATCAATGTGTAGTGGCACAGTCTTTAGAAGAAGATCAAGAGGCATGTGATGAGTAGGTTCTGGAAATTAATAAGAATTTTGCTGATGAAGAATTTTCCTCTGATGAAGAATCACATGAAGTCAATGTAAAAAATCAGAGGTATAGATCTGGTGTATACCATCAACAAGTCTTCTCTGAAGAAGAAGAAGAAGATCAGAATGTGAACAATCTTGAGACAGTTCAATCTGATGTTAGCTTGAGAAGACCATCAACAGAAGAAACTCAAGAGTTGACAGCTGCTGCAGTTGCCCAGTTTAAAAGTAATTATAACTTGAGAAATAGAGTGGTCAATGATGACCAAGGCAAAGCTGGTAGCATTTTTATCAAAGAGCAAAGTAAGGATAAACAAGATTGCCAGACACCTAAGAAAAAGGAAGAATTAAAAGCAAAAGAAAAGGTGTCAGCAAAGAAGTCTGGAGAAGTAAATATTGATGAGCATGTGGTTTCTCCATTGATAAAAGCAAAGTATCAAAAGTAAAGGTTGATTAAGAGAAGAAGAATGTTGAAGTTAAGCATGAAGAAAAACCTGAACAGAAAAAAGATAAATTAGTTGACCAAAATGTGGTAATATATGATCTTTCCAAGTACAATTCAATTGACATGTTTCAGTTGCTGTCACAGGTGAAAGTTTCAGTTCCTCTCTTAGAAATGATGAGGATTGAGGAACATAAAGAGAAGGCAGTTGCCCTTATCAATGGTGCAGTTGTGGCCTCTGATGAGAAAAGGGTGATTACTCCACCTGAAATGAGTAAAGTGAAAATAAAAGAAGAGGATTTTGAGGGTATTATTAGTAATGATATTCCTCAAGTATTTTTGGGTGTCACATTGACTGCATGTCCAAATCATTTGGGCCCCTTTTATGCGACTCTTATGATTGAGGACAAGTTGATAAAGAATTGCATGATTGATTCAGGAGTCTCTCCAAACATAATGCCAGTAGAGATTATGAAAGAGCAGGGGTTAAAGATTAACAGGGCATGTGGAAAGTGTTATGCTATGGATTCCAGGGAGGTTCCTGTGATAGGAATCATAAAGGAGGAATGTTTCAAATTAGTAGCATATCCAGAGAAAGAATTTGCAACGAGTGTTACAGTGGTGGACATTCCTCCTACTTATGGGATGCTTTTATCAAGGAAATGGAGTGCAGCTATAGGAGGTAATATGCAATTGGATATGTCTTATGCCACCATTCTGATTGATGGTAAAGATGTGAAACTCTTCAGGGAACCTAGATTGTTACACTTAATTGAAGAGACTGTACTTGAAGAAAACATACATTTTGTTGACGTTGACATGGACAATATTAGAATTGAAGAGTCACAAGAAGAAGAAGAAGAAGAAAATAAGACTGCACCTATAGAAAAGGAAGCCTTGAAGCAAGCTGATGAAAATGATGTGTGGACAATGTATTTTGATGGTGCTTGCTTAAAAGATGGATTTGCTGCAGGAGTGATTTTCATTTCACCTAATGGTAAAACTTTCAAGTTCCCATTTTTTAAAAGTTTGCTTGCACAAACAATGTTGTAGAATATGAGGCTTTACTATTAGGGATAAATATGGAGATTCTGAATTGATTGTATCCCAAGTTCGGGCTAGACTTTTATCGAAGAATAAAGGACTGAAACAATATTGGAATGCCGTTTGGGATACAGTGGAATGTCTTTTAGTATTGATTGGGTAGAAAGGAGCAAGAATGCAATGGCTGATCAGTTAGCCAATATAGCTCTAAGGCCTGATGATATTCGGTTTGCTGGCATCTCAAAAGTTGAGGTGTAGACCAGGCCTGCAGTCCCAGATAACATCCAAAATTGGAAAATTCTTAACAATGATGATGATATAATGAAGTTTTTGTAGTTTGTTGATCAATTTGAAAGCCAAGAGATTGACTTTGGGGCATTTGTAGAAGTGGTTGATGGGAAAGAAATAGTATTTGGATAATGGCAAAGGAATCTTAAAGAATATTGTAAAGGATCACCCTCCTAGGTTTTACAAAGCCTTAAGTGCAGAGGGAAAGCATTATCCAGCTTTCTCCTATTCGTTGGCCAATCCCTCAAGATAATTAACCATTAAAAATGGCTATTCTATAGATTATCATTGAGATCAGCTTGGGAATTAAAACACCAACACCAGCTACACCAACTTAAAGCAGATGATTGATAGTTAAAAAATCATTTTTTCGTAGACATGAATGTAAAACAGGAACGTTGCACAGATGTCACTAATAGATGACTTTAATAATGCTATTTTTTCTGCAGCAAGGCTCTAGAATCATAGGGCTTGTCTTGATGCAAGTTTAGATTTTCCTGGTGGCAGACCAGAGACATACAGCTATGTCAGGTTTCAAACCTAACTTTAGTTATATACAGCTTTCTTCTGTTTCTCTAGTCTGCAATAAAAAGTAAAAATGGTGTTGCCGGGAGACTGGTTCTGGTAATGCTAAGCCGTTTAAAAATAAGAAGTGATGGGTAACTTGTAAAAATTATAATGTCGTAAAAATACATTAGTGAAATATATATCAGTATAGATTGTTCAAGTATGCAATACACATTGAAATTAAATGGAGAATTGATCTCTGCGCTACAAGCTAGGTATAAGTCCATACTTCTATAGACATTCTTACAAATAGGTAGGGAAATCAACAAAATGCAGTCAGAGCAAAAAACAGTTATTGAAGAGCATCTCAGGAAGTATGAAAAAAACAAAGATTATTCATGGCCAGATTGTAAAGTATGTGAAAGTTTTGCTGCTGAATATTCCCAAATACCGACAACCCATGCATCCCCACAATGGCAAGGCAGAGCAAAATCTGCACTGAAACCAAAGCATTCTGCACAGGCAGATTAAAAACCGCATTGCATGCAAAATGAAAAGTAATGGCCAAAGCTCTTACCTGAGACAGATCCTTGGGAAGCTTAAACACAAGTTGAGACCAATAAGAGGGTTGTTTTAAAAGAGAAAATTTGTGGAGATGTGGATTGGATGTCTCCTGTTGTGGGAGATGTCTCTGCACCTGTCTTCAGTACCAGAGATGTATCCTAGACCCTTGAGACATTTCTTCCTGCAACACTGATCCAAAAACATTAAAGGAAACTACAATAGTTGTGATATTACTATCAGGATTCAACCATGTAGTTTGATGAGTCAAACTCATTGACCCATGTTTCATGAGTAGTGGTTCACAAGAACCCATCTCTCATGATAATGAATTGTCCACTTAGCACTCATTGCATCTAGGTGATGCTCACAGAGGTGAAGCACTGGGCCTTTCGGGGAGGTAACCCATCCCAGTAATACTCCAGCTCAAGCATGCTTAACTACGAAGTTTTCCCCAAGGTTAAGCCCACATGACAAGAAGCCTCACATGGCATGATTATTTAATAATTCCAGCACAACTGTCATCGGGGACAACCTTAAAACAACACAAGCTTATCTGGCATGTCATTTAGGCAATCATGGACAGATTTAAACCCATAATATTCCTTTTGCAATCTTAAACAGTTATATTCATGTATATTCATAAAGAATCTGCAGAGGCTGGTTTATTCCATCAAATTTCAAATAGAATCTGTAAATTCTCCAACCAATCTTGCATTACTTGTCTAATTTGACATAGAAAGACAATTAGCTACAAAGCAGATGAGCTCATCTCAGAATCTTGATCTTTTCTGGCAATCTTTAGCATTGAAGGACTGAAATTAATACATGGAGAAGAATCAATTTGAAACTTGTTTCTTTGTTAATCAAGAGAATTGTGCAAATTATGGAACATACAGGGTACACATAGAGAAAATCAACTGCAGTGATGAACTTGAAGTTCAACTCATGGTAGTTAGTTTCTACTCTTTTGGGCGCTTGATAGATTGATCTTTCTCTGCCATCATCTCTATTGATTCCATGCTTTTTATACATGTGAGCTGGCCCATTGCACAAATTTTTCTTACCAATTATCGACTTCTTTTTGGACATGTTAGACCTGTTGAAGTGATTGAAATTTAGCTTGAGCTAAGGTGATTGTACACAAAATTACAATCCTTGATCAAGGATTTTAAACTTTTGAGGAACTTTTTTCCTACCAAGATGATTCTTTCTATCTTGTGACTTTTGTCTACAGGATGGACATTCATAGCTGAAGCGGCAATTTCTCTACTGCAGTTATAACAGCAAGATGCAAACAACTAATAGATGACTTGTGTACACACTCAGAAAGGGCTTTGTAATTTAGAAACTATACCATTGTTCTGTATACTGTGCTCCTTGAAAATGACTTGATGTATTAAATTCTTTTTTCCACTTTTGGAATATCTATGCTTATCGGTTTTTTCTGATATACTGCAATGTTAATATGCTATAATGGACCATGCTATTTTGAACTCAAAGGCCAAAGTTTGCAAAGACCCTCATATGACTGCATTGCTGTTTCTATTTTTGACCAATATGATGCACTCAGTCAATCAGCAACATGGTATGATCTATCTTACATATTTTTATTGATTGCAGAAATATACTGAATTAAAGATGGACTTGAACAGAACAGAACGGCACTTGTTAAAGGAGATGGGATTTATTTGCCATGTTGAACATCCTCATAAATTCATTTTGAACTATCTGGCTACAGTTGAGGCCCCTCCAGAGTTGATGCAAGAAGCTTGGAATTTGGCAAATGATAGGTACATGAACCATCTTACTCTCATTGTGGGTTCTCATCTTGTTTTAATTGAAGCTTATAAGATGAGGTTAATAGAGATAGACTACTTGTATATGATTTAGTTACACAACTATTCCTTTGCCTGTTTGTACTTCCTTCTTTGTGCACTAACCACAAACTATTCTTTTGTTTCTTGAACAGCTTGAGGACAACATTGTGTGTCCGTTTCAAGAGTGAGGTTGTAGCCTGTGGAGTTGTCTATGCAGCAGCTCGTCGGTTCCAGGTTCCCCTTCCAGAGAACCCTCCATGGTGGAAAGTCTTTGATGCTGAGAAACATGAGATTGATGAAGTTTGCAGGGTTCTTGCCAACTTATACAGGCAGCCAAAGGCTCGGTATATTGAAATATGCAAAGATTCAGATTCATTTGTATTGACAAACAAGACATGGGATCCACCACCAGATGCTAAGGTGAGTTTGATCTCTTTTCCAAATCCTCTTGGACATGTTTTTACATGGATTTTGTATAATTATTTGGAGGCTGGAGTATACATCCTTTCAGACTCTAATGTTATGTAGATTCATTTCAGGAAACATTGCTAAAAAGCTCATCAAATGGAGTAAAGGTGTCGAGTCAACCTGGTCCATCCAATGCAGAATCTTCTGGTGGAAGGGATGCAATTGTAAAAGCAGCTTTAGACAAATTGAAAGAGTCAAAGAAAAGTGACGATGACACTTGTAATGTATCTGTTAATGGAGAGTTGAGAGAAGATTCTGCTGCAGCAAAATCAAAACTTGTTAGTGACAGAACAGATGGCTCAGGAGATAGAAGCAAAGACAGAGATAAAGAAAGATCAAGACCCCGTGATCATGAAAGGCACAGGGAGGACAGAGACCGTGAACGAGACAGAGGTAGAGAGTGGGAGAGGAATAGAAAACGGGACAAAGAATTAGATAGGGAAAGAGAGAAGGGAAAAGACAGATCACATCTCAGTAAGGATAGGAACAAAGATACCGGTGAGCTATATTTTTTCCTGTGTAGTATGGGGATGATAAATGATATTTTAAACTCTTGATGTGTAGCATTTTTACATAGGTTCGTAATTCAATCTGTACTTCGCTTTGAAAATTTCATGTGTATGTTTTGCAGTTCACAAAGAGACATTAGCTCATTGTGTTAGTTAAACATGATTTGAGAAATATCTTGTAGATTTATCTTCCAATGTACACTTGTGATATCTTTTTCACCTTCTCACAGATGTTGCATTTTTCAGGTCATTCAGAAAAGTCTAGACACCATTCAGCTTCTCGTGGTATGTCTAGGATCTTGTTTTATGTGAGATTACTGTAAGTCTGTAAGACTGTTTCATGTTGTTTTACTTTTAGCCATGTAATGCTATCAAGTGACTAGCTTCAAGTTTATTTAACAATTTACAGGTTTTAACTTTAACTTGCAGATCGTGATTACCAAGGTTCTTCCTATAGCAGTTCTCGAGAAAAGGAGAAACGTAGACATCATCCTTATGGTTGATATTTTCTTTTTGGTGTATGGCAGATGGAGAGTGTAAGATCTCATACAAACTATTTAACCTTTATCCACTGAAAATGCAGCTTGCACTTTCTTTTACTTGATTCACCTTCGTATTATAGTCTAGAATCTATGGGAGCTGCATACCCATATGTTCTTTGTTTATGAAATTATGAAATATGTGGGAATACATTTATCTGAAGAAGACAGTTTGGATGTAAATTTCAAGTATAGCTCAAGGAAATTCTTTTTAACATTTTAGTTTATGGAAAATTAAGAGCATAATATCCTATTGCCAATAAGGATTTGATTACCTGCTGTAATTTTAAAGATTGTACTATATAATTGAAAAATGACATCACCCAAGTGGCTGGAAGAAGAGATGGGGTGGCAATTTTTGATTTGTTCTCCTACCCGCTGATAAAGATTATTGCTATTGCTTTTTGTTTTCAATATTATTTTCACTCATCACAAGAAAATTTCTTCCGTGAAGTTCAAAACTTAAGATCAGGATTCGATACACATCGTTTCAGCATTTTATAATTTTAGTTAGTGTAGCACAGAACATGCTTGCATGTTCATTTTGGCAGACATTTTCTTGGAGAAGCCAAAAGTACACTTTCATTGATTATAGAATAAGTTGAAACGACTCCAGAATACAACAGTGTCTAGAGCTTAACATTCAGGGTTTATGATGATGGCGATAAATGTTTCCAGTACTGTGACCTCTAATCAAAGGTTTTGTGTAAGACATAGAACTAGTTAAAGGGAAGGGAAAATTTACAGTTTATTTTCTTTACATGCATTCTATTTCTTGAGTTTGATTTCTTTACTGGACACCAAGTAAAGTCATTGAAGAGTGTTAGTTCATAGAGTTTTTAGAACCAATTGTTTTCTATTGAAGTTATTCACTTTTGGATGCACTGTCTATTTTATGATTATGCATTAAAAAGATTCCCTGACAGCTTATCCAAAATCATGTGAAGTATTTTGACTGTCATCCTGGAACTGTGGTGTTGATCTGGTTGGAGCCACTGCCAGTGTATTGTAGAGATTCACTTTGGTGGAATTTTTACAAGTGGGCGCTTATAGGAGCCTGTAAATGCTATTGGCCTTCATCCATGATTTTGTTTCTTGTAGCCTTAGATGAAAACACAATCTTTAGCTGCAAGGCATGTGGATTTTTGAGTGTAAGGATTAATGGCAAAGTTGGGGATTTTGTAACAACCCTCAAGTTGTACTATAAATTTCATCATTATTTTTTGATTTTTTACGCTAAAGGCGTATCCTATTTGAGATGTACGCATCTTGGTTTGCTCATGAGTGGTTTGGATTTGCTCAAATGTAATGCAAGACGATTAGATGAATCCTGGCCATTCTACTTGAAATCTGTGATGAGCAGGAATTTGTACGACACCACACAGAGAAGATGTGACAGTTACCTTGCAAATGGGATACCAGCGTGAATATATTATCTTCTACGGCCTTCAATGCTAATAACTGCTCCTTGCCTGCATTTCAATGTCAGCTACTCCTTGCCACCTGCGCTGAGATATTATGTACATATTATATAGCCTAGAAATTTTCCTTTTCGTGTGGTGGTGTTTCTCAGTCACTTGCTTTGAAGCGATAGTCTTTTTAGCTTTGGTTGAAAGTTTTGCGCAGGGGTCCTGTTTGTCTTCTTTACAGGTATGCCATGTTCTTTCTTCCGCCATAAATTTGTCAGATCTTTCTTTGACATAGCGAGGGTTTTAATAAGCTTGCGAGGTACTATGTTTTTCTTCAGTTCATTTGGATTTATGTAGCGCAAACAGTGTAATTTTAATTTGATAAGCTAGTTCTTTTTAAGTAACTGCTGTGAGGGTTCTATTCGTGGCATTTATAGATTTAATTGTTGTAGTCAAGTGCTGTATTTTGAATTATTGTGTGTTGTTTGTGAGTGCTAATTTTACGTCTTCTATAAACCCTGTGATGTGCTTGTTCTCTGTGATTTGTACCTAAATAGCATAAATACATGTGGTAAAATCTTCTTTTTGTATGGAGTTTAATTTAATTTGCTTTCGTCCAGGGTTCTGTTTTTGGCCTTTGTAGCACAAATAGTGCAGCTATTTACAATGTTTTGAATTGTTGCATTACTGTGGGTTTTTGTTCATGATGTTTTCTAACTCAAATAAGGTAATTAATACATATATATCTTCACTTCTAACCTTCTGCACAACGTCCAGTTCAAATACTGTAATTGCTCACAAATTTTGAGTGTGAAGGTCATAAACCCTGCCTGGGTTTCATTTTCTACATTGTTTAGCTCATATAGTCTAATTATGTATGATGTGGTAATTAGTTGCCAACATAACTAGTTTTTTTTACCGTAAGTAGTTTGGTGTCTCAATAGTGTGATTCCCCGTAATTTTTTAATTATCTCTTTGCCTTAATATTTTGCAGTACAAATAAATTAATATTTTACACTTTGCA
>VDFB02036752.1:0-29774 GCA_007258455.2 Sequoia sempervirens
TTTGACAAAAGGAAGGGCATGTAAGAAGGAATTTCCCTCTAATACAAAAAAGAAATGGTAATACCACCCCGTCCAGGGGTAGGGTTGATATCGAATCATCCTCGGAAAAATATCGGAGTACGGCATGATGGAGTACAGCAATAATAATTTGCCTTCTAATTCACATATGAACGGCTCTCCTCTGAGAGAGAGAGAGCATGAAGATTGAATAGTCAGGCCTATTCCCAAATAATGAAATGGTCGTCGGGAGCCATCTGTGCTGATCAACCAAACAAATCTAAATACTGATGCGGTTAAAATTGCTAATCAATTTGAAAGCCTAATCCAAGAATTGGAAAACTCAAGGCCTAGGCACACCTTGGGCATGAAAGAAATCCACCAAGAAAAACAATATCAAACCACCTGCCAATAATAATCACTCTCCCATTGAGGAAGTGGGTGAAAATAAAAGCTCTGGTAAAAAGAACGCGCAACAACTGATAATGGAAAAAATTAGACAAAATATAAAGCAAAGCGCGCTTGAAAAAATCTTAAACCTCAATAAAAAGAAGTTGAAAGCGGAGAATATGTAATTAAATACAAGATAAAGGAGCTAAAAGAATTACCCGATAGGGCTGTTGCAAACCAAGAAAAAGATAAAGGGGTGGAAATTAAAAATGTGACTCTGAATCACCATCTCGAGTCAAACGATTGGTCAATGAATATAAAGGGAAAAACCAGTGCACCTCCATTCAGCATGTTACCAATAGAAATGTAGAGGGCAATCGATCACTTCTACCAAAAGAGATGAGGAGACCCCTTTGGAAGCCTCCTCTACTAATAACTTGAATAGCAATGCAATGAACGAGTAAAATAAATCAAAGAGGGCAATATAGAGCAAACGCAAATTGGGGCAATTGATTTGGAGCCCAGAAAATTGTCAATTGACTCAAACATTAAGCTTGGTAAAGTGGCAACTCTAGATGATTTTGCAACACATTCCAGTCTGGAGTCTTCAAAGCATATAGGGGAGTTAACTACTAAGGAAACCACAGAAGAGGAAAAGATTCATAAGGATGAGTTGTTGAGAAAAACTAGGAAATCCAGGAAGAAAAAAGAAAATGGAGTTGTCATCCCTATGGTTAGGTGGAGTTTTCGTATTGTCAAGGAAAAAAGAAAGAAAAATAGTGGGATCATCCCTGTGCCCACTGCTAAGAGAATAGAAACCGAGAACAGATTGCCTAAATGTTTTCACAATTTTAGGAATGGAAAGGAGGGCCCTTCCAAAAATATATTTTTGATGAACATTAATAGTGTGTCATGGAATGTCTGGGGATTAGAGTCCTGTTGTGACCTTTTCACACATCACCCCATTCAAAATGGGGACCCCCCTAATTTTTGCTCCATTCTGGTCTTTTGGCTTTGGTTTTGTCTCTCTCTCTGTCTCTCTCTGTTGTCTACCTTTCCGGGGATGTGCCCGTCTTTGAGCTTAAACTTGAAATTTTGGCTTAAGTCTGTAGAATTAGGGTTTTGAATCTTCCGGCCAGTTTGAAGTCAAATTTAGTGAGTGAATTAAAGTCTAAACTAGACACTGCAGCACTTCAAACTGCTTGTCTGCAAAATTTGAGCTAGATTTGACAACTTTCTATTTTTAGCAAGTATCACCTTCAGGGGCAAGTATCACCTTCAGGGGCCAATTTTAGGGTTTGCATGCAAAGTTTTTTCAGTGCATGTTTGTTGGGATTTTCTGGGTTTTTAGAGACCTACGCAATGATATAACATGCAAGATGAGATGACAACTTCCAGCAGTCTCGACTTCAGAGGCTAGGGTTTGCATGATGGAGTCTTCAACGCATGTCTAGATATTCTTTGTGGGTTTTTCAGGAGCTTCACAGTGATGTAACATGCAAACCAAGATCAAGACCTTTTTTCTAGTTGTCTTCAGAGGCTATTTTTAGGGTTTGCATGTTAGACTTTTCAGTGCATGTCAGCATATTCATCATGGGTTTTTCAAGAGCTACGCAGCAAGGTAACATACAGGCAGAGTTGATCACTTTTCAGGAACTTACTATTTTTAGCCAGTGCTCGCATGCAGTCCAGTTTGCTGGGTTTTTCTGGGTTTTGTGAGATCTCTCGGGCAATGTGACATGCAAACACATTCGATAGCTGATTGGTCACTTTTTCAGACACTTACTATTTTCAGCAGGACCACTTTGGCAGCTACCCAGCACTTCAGCATCACAAACAGGGCAACATGCAATAGAAACAGGGTCAAACGGAGATCATTTGATCGACATGTAAGTCAGATTAGGGTTTCCAGCTTCGGGACCTAAAATGAGGGGTCAAATGCCAGAATCTCTGAAAACTAAAGTATCTCACTACGATCAGTATCTTTCAAGGAATCCACTGGTAAAGTTTGAAGGCAATCTGAGCACTTACTATCTATAGTAAGTCGCTTCTTAAACAGGCTATAAATAGCAGGTCGACACAAGATGGCAATGTGAACAAATCAACTAGATCATGAGGATCCTATGGTGTAAATTCCAAATCAATTCAAGCTACAAAAGTGTGAAAACCACAGGCTTACTAAATATAGTAAAACAAGGGCGAGCAAGTTGGAAAATTGGCTAAGTCTTGGAAAATTCCTGCATGACCCCTCAAGTGCACCCTCAAGATACTGGCTTGGAGAAAAACGCCTAAGTATGAGGAATTCCTTGAAGACCCCTTGAATGCGCCCAGTCTGAAGGGAGGCTAAGGAAAATTTATCTAAGTCTTGAAAATTCCTGCTCCAGCCTCCAAATGCGCCCTCACCAAGGAAAGGTGTTTGAAAAATTTTCTAAGTCTTGAAGAATTCCTCCTCACCCAGCTAAATGCGCCCCCAAGAGGATGAAGATAGGGTAAAGCATATTGCAAAGGCATGAAAATTCCTATCCCCCCTGTCAAATGCGCCCAACTCCAAGAGGCATGAAGGAAAAAGTTACTAAGTGTTGGAAAATTCCTGCAAGACACCCTAGATGCGCCCTTGATGGATATGGAACTAGGAAATTTTCTAAGTATGTTGAACTTCCTTCACTCCCCCTCAAATACGCCCAAGATGAAGTTAGCTCAAGGATGAGAGAAAGTTTCTAAGTGTTGTTAAATTCCACCTCCACACCTCAAATGCGCCCAAGGAGAGACATAGGGTGAGAAAAATGGCTAAGGCAAATTGAAATTCCTCCTTGACCCCTGAAATGCGCCCAAGCTAGGAAAGCATGTGAGGAATCTTCCAAAGGCGTTGAAATTCCTCCTTGATACTCCAAATGCGCCCATGTTGGAGATGGGGCTAGGAAATGTGTTAAGTGTTAAAAATTCCTCCTAGGCCACTCATATGCGCCCAAAGTTGTTGAAGGAGGTAACTTTAAAAGTTTCTAAATGTTGAATTCCTCCTAGACCACTCATATGCGCCCAAAGTGGAAGTTGGCCATGGAAAAATGTTCTAAGTGTGGAAAATTTCCCCCTCATCTAGAGAAATGTGCCCACCTTGAGAAGGAAAATGGAGAAAAGTTTCTAAGTACAAAAAATTCCTATAGACCCTCCTATATGCGCCCATGCTCATGTTGATGATGAAATTTTTTCTAAGTGTTAAAATTTTTTCCTCCCCTAGAGAAATACACCCAACCTTGGGAAGGGATGATAAAATTTTCTAAGGCATGTATGAACTAGCAGAGAAGGAGTCAAAATGCGCCCAACTTCAAATGGTGCATTGGAAAATTTTCTAAAAGTGAGGCAAGGAAAACGCCAAAAGGATAATGATGAAGATAAATTTTGATGATGAAGTATTTTTCTAAGGTATAAATTGCAAAAATTAAAAGTACCCCTTCATCTATAGACACATGAATTTGGCATTTTCTGAGGGGAATTTTCTTCTGGGTACTGGATATCTTCGACAAGGAATTGATTTTAAAATTTTCCGCATCTTGCCAAGGATTTCAAGATCAAGATTTTGATAAGCGCCTGATTGATGAAATTTCCTAAGTAAAAATTTAAAATTTTCTAAGGCAAAGATAGAGATATTTTTTTGAAAATAAAATTGCCTTGGCTGGTGAAATTGAAGTTGAGTGCCTAGATGATTTTGATCAAATTTAAATAATCTTTCCCAAGCCAGAGTTGGATTGAATAGCAAAGCGAATGCCTCAGCCAGTGAAACGAATTTCTTAAGGGAGCCATTGAATTTAATATTTTCAGAAGGTGATTTTAAAATGCTAAAGTGAGGTACGCCTAGACCAGTGGAGATGAATCTTTTTGAAAATCTAGAAGGTCAAATATTCCGAACGCCAGATGCCAAGTGTTACAGCTTCCTGAGGAGGGAAATTCGAATTCTTACAGCAAAGGAATCGAAATTTAATAACTCAGCTAAAATTAGCTTCTTCTAGAATTCGACTTGGCTATATGAGCTGTGAAGTTTTGTTATTTTCTCCATCAGCTAGTAAGGTCGACTTTGATGCTCTGAGGTGAAGAAGATTGCAGTGTGAGGAAAATTGAGGGTGAAGAAATTCAAAGCTGGGCTTTGAGGAGGGATAAATTCGAAGTTGAGAAGTTGCTGAAGTAAGCCTGGGTCAAATTTCTTCTAAGTGTTGGAGAGTGTATTGCTGCAAGTAAATCTTCTAAGTGTTGAGAATTCGAAGTTGTTGCAGGAGGTGTTGAGGTCTAAAGTTGAAATTTAGTGCTGAAGCTTCTCATTTTCGAAAATCTGCTGGCAGCCCCGATGTGATTTTATTTTTCTAAGTTAAATTTCTAATGACTATCTTTTGTTTTTGCAGAATGGCTGAAATAAGAGCGACTGGCAAGGAGTTTATTGACTGGGCAGTAATGATCAGTGATAATTTGCATGAACAACTTCGGAGTTTGAGGAGAACGAAAACATTCTATATGGGCTCATACATTATCTACATGTTGGTTTGTATGACAAAATACAGAGGGATATCATACAAGGAGCCGACTGGGTGTGGCTCTTAGCAGTTCAAGATTCATGAGGCTTGTCCGCAACTGCACCTAACGAGCACATCTCACTACAAGAGAGTCAATGATGCCTTCACTATGCACATAACGAGGTCACTTCAGCAAAGAACTCATCACAGGGTATTAAAGGAACCTTGGACTTGAACGCATGAACTTTCTTGCAATCTTAGCATGCGGAATACTTTGATCAAGAGAGGATAGAGTATCTGTTGGAAACTTTATTCTGTGTTGGTGCTGTCACAAAAAACACATCAAATACCTGAACAAAAAACATAGGGTAAGAAGATTCCTTAACCAAAGGCAGGAAAAAGATGTGGTTCTTCTTCAAGAGGTAAAAGCAATAGGTGTCACTCTACAGACCAACCTAAAGTTCATTTGGGGAGAGGCGTCACAGTTTGTTACCAATCATGAGAAGGGGAGAGGGGAGGCTAACATTCTACTAGCCAAGGAATGGGAGCAGTATGTTACTGCATCCGGTGTCTCCCCTTGTAGTAGAGCAGTTTGGGTAACTACTAAAGGAAAGGAGGCTACCTTTGGCATTTGTTCCATCTATGCCCCAAATGAATATAGGGACAAAATCATGTTCTGGAATTGACTTCTCAGCTTGCAAGACATCCCTTGGATATTTGGGGGTGATTTTAACTTAGTTGAAAGGGGTGAAGATAAATGTGGTGGTATAAATTTGGAATGGAAAGGCAATGAGAGATATTTTTGGCAAAGGATGAAATCTAAATTAAACCTAGTTGACCCTGTAGAAGGTCAAAAGAAGGATTGCACCAGCATTTGGTTCACTTGGTGCAATGCGCAAAAGGGGGGAAGGAGAATTTACTATAAACTAGATAGATTTTCAATAAATAAGGATTTTCTCTTTGTTGAACAAGCAAAAGAAGGGTGTAAAGTAGAAGTGCTTCCCTATACCCTCTCCGATCACCACCCCATTAAGGCAAAATTTTGCCTTAAGGTTGGCATGGCAAAAGAGAAGGGAAAAGGAGAGGGTTTTCTCCTCAATACCAAGCTATTAAATGATAGGAATTGCAGAGATGCCATTGTCTCCCTAAGGGAGATCAATAAGTGGATGCATAAAGGGAAGAGTGCAATTGACAGGTGGAACCCAAATGTGAAGGGGTGGAAGACCCTCTTCCAGACAATTGGAAAAAAAAGGGCCATGGACAGAAGGCGGGAGGAAGGCCCACTGCAAGAAAGATTGTTAAAAGCTAAATCCAATCTCCGAGATGAACCAAAAAATGAGGCACTACTCAATAGCCTAACTTTAGCTAAGAACTCCTTGAGAAGACTCCAAGCAAATAGAATTCAAGGGTTGAAAATAAGGGCCAAATTGAATTGGTTGGATAATGGTGACAAGGGCACAATTTTTCTTCAAGTACATTACAGATAAACAGATAAAAGAGCAAATTGATCAAATTTGGGCAGAAGGGACCCCTCTGACCAACCAGGATGACATAAGGAGGCAATTCTACCAGTTTTATAAGGGCCTCTTCACCTCTGAAGGTGATAATGAAGAGTGCAGCAAGGCCAAGGAATACATCAAGTAGCTCATCCCAAAGAAAATTATGAAAAATGAGGCAAGTGAACTCGGTAAGGGAATTTCAAAAGAGGAAATAAGGAAGGTTGTCACTTCTCTGAAAAATGACAAAACCTCTGGTGTTGATGGCCTTCCAACAAAGTTTTACAAAACCTTCATAGACCGGGTTTGTGATGACCTATACCTTGTGTACAATGAGGCTCCATAGAAAGGTTTATTGGGCAGTAATATAAACTAAGGGATCATCAACCTTCTCCTGAAGGATGGGGACAAAACATTGGTCAAAAACTGGACGCCAATTACCCTCTTAAATGTGTCCTACAAGATCTTAGCTAAGATCTTAGCCTCTAGGTTGGTAGACATCTTACCATCCTTCATCAACAGCACACAAGCAGGTTTCATCAAAGGGAGGTACATATTGGAAAATCTCATCACCAGTTGGGAGGCAATGGAATGGGCAAGGCAAACCAATCAAGTAGCAGCAATGCTCCTCCTAGACTTTGAAAAAGCCTATGACAGGGCAGAGTGGTCGTTTGTATTGTGAACACTTGAAGCTTTTGGGTTCCCCGGTACCTTTTGCAGTATGGTCAATACCTTATTTAAAGATGCAATGGCACAAGTGGATTAAATGAGACCCTCACTAAGGAATTTGACTTGGAGAGATCAATAAGGCAGAGGTGCCCCCTACCCTCGGCATTATTTGTTATTGCATCTGATGCACTACACTATATATTAAGGGATAATACATCTTCCCCAAATGTCAAAGGCATTACCTTATCAAACAATAATGACCTCATCAACATTCAATTTGCACATGACACTACATTATTTTTCAAACTAGAGGAGGTAAATATGAATAATATAATGGACAAGCTAAACACATTTTGCAAAGCATCAGGGGAAAAAATTCCTCTCGCAAGTCTTGCATGTTGGGGTGGGAAGAAAATCCCCCTAATTGGTTAAAAAGGTTCAATCTACAATGGGGTGGGGACGGGAGAGGAGGGGGAGGGGCACAAAAACAAGTATGGTATCTTGGTATACCATTTGCTATTGACCCCAACATGAAGGAAATGTGGCTATGGATCAAGGAAAAGATAGAGAGGAAGATTGACAAGTGGAACAAACAGTATTTGTCCTTAGTAGGTGTTGGTGTACGTTTTATCATCCACCGAACACACAGAATAAAATGTCCAAAGACACTCTATCCTCTCTTGAACAAAGTCACCGCGTATGCTAAGATTGCGAGAAGATCATATGGCGACTCCAAGGTTTCTTTCGTCAGGTCATGACATGTGGATAAGCTCAATGGGCATTGTGATATGCTGGTAATACACAAAGGGACTTACGTTAAAGAATTTCTCACAAGTTCGGGAATTAGACGGATTTATCATTAAAGGCTTCTTCGGTTGCGATTTCAGTTTGGATCTCAAAAATAAGGGCAAAAAGATAAGGGTTTAGAGGATCTAATCTACACCTAGGAATTCAAGAGACAGTAAAGATCAGATGAAATGAATAACGCTTTGGTTCGCCTCCCTGGGACAACTACACAAAGTGAGTGCAATCTTCAAAGGGTGCGATTATAATTTTCATGCCTCGAAAAAGACTGAAGTTAAGCATCCACAATCACAATCTCGGGCTAACTTTACGCATCGAATGAAAATCATCCATCTGAAGAAAGTATGAGCAATATTTCACCATTTAATCTATACAATCAAATCTTGCATTTACTTAACAAACATTCAAAGAAAATTCTACTAAATTGTAATCTAATTCTAATCTATGGTAGAAGAAGTTATGCAACCTTGCTCACTACTTGACAATAAAAGTGATTCAAAGCAAATCATGCATAAGAGCTTTTATTATCGAAAATAGTCTAATGCAACAATTTCATACACTGTCTCCACACCAATGAAAGTGAGAGATCACAAGTTTATATAGAGTTTTCATAATCAAATGAAAGGCCAAGATTAAATCAACATCAATGGCCAAGATTAATACAACTCAACCCTAATTAGGGTTTCCCAAAATAACATCAGTAAACAAGTAGTGAGGTGGCAGTTGGAGCTATCTTCAAGGGAAGGCGTCTCTATCCTCCTAGGCAGCATTGTGCTCAACGAATCTAGACACGATCGTGACGACTTCCTCCATCGTGACTAGCAGCAGCATGCTTATCCTGAATTCAAGCTCGTCCAAATCCTCAGCACATCTAGCGAAGGTGTTCTCCCAATCCGTTTCCTGTCTCACAAAATCATCTCGGATGGACAAGAGGTTCGCCACTTTTGTGAAATCCTGTCTCAAAATTGGTCCAGTAGTAGAGAAGAAAACTTCCTGAACCTTATGCTTCAACCCTTCTAGCAGCATGTCGCTTTCCCAGAGAATCTCTTTGTCAAACACATCTGCAACTATCATATAAATCTTCCTTTGGATTTCTTTCACTTGCTCCTCAACTCTGAGCCCATCTGCCTTTGCCTTTTCCAGAACCTTGTTCCATATTGTCACTGCCCAAAACCAATGATGAAAATCATAAGCCGCTCCTGCAGCAATTACCCTTCCCTCGACCAATTCTTCCTTTGGAACGCCCTTTAGTACTCTGAGGCATGGAATGAGCCTCTCCAGAATATCTAGGAGGTTGTCCCAAGTTTCCACCATGTCAGCCAATCTGGAAAGGAAAGAAGAAGTATGTCCATAGGCAAGCGTCAATCTCTCCATGAACGAAGCCGCTTCCGTGCCCTTGCTTGCCATCCATTCCTGGGCCTCCTTGGTCGTGACCATCCCTTCTTCTACATCCTTGGCCATCTCCTACGAGGAATTGAGAAGAGGAGCTACTGCATCACCCTAATTGAGTGGTTGGGTCAAATGCCGTATATACTCCTTCAGGCGCTCGACCTCCCTTTTGTACTCTTTCTTTTTCGCCACTTCCTTTTCCAATCTCACCTTGATAGTTGAGACGGAGTTATCCAATTCTTCTACCTCCTGGCCTTTTGTTGTTGGGCCAAGGTCTATAGTGGTTATGGCGTATTCCTAGGGAGTGATCTCATCTTGTGCTTTATCAACTATTGGTACTGCAATCTGTATGGAACGGCCGCCAGCTTCGTCCCTTTGAATTGTGGAAAACTTCTTGGCAGGTTTCTTTGTAGCAACTTGTTCCAACCTCGCCAAGAAATCCGCAGTATCGTCTTCTTCTTGGACCTCAACTAGTGCCTGAATTTTCATCCTCTCCTTTAGCCAATCTGGAATGGTAGGCTGCTCGGTACTATCCTCCTCCTGAGCGTTTTCCGCATTTGGTGTGTCCAAAACTCCTCTAAGGACGGAAATCATTCCCTCTTCGAAATCATCATTTTGGATTTCCATTTCATTATCCGAACCAAGCACTTTTGTGCCCGTAGGAGATGGGGATTCATCGTCATCCAATTATCGGCTCATTGTTCTTTTCCTGAACTGCAGAAGGTCTCATCATCTCAGCCAAGGATTCGTCTGCGGTAGCCACCAACTCATCAATATTTCTAGACGTCGCGGAACGAGATGGCTCCATCTTCTGTCTTTTCTGGACAGGCTTTATACTTGCAACTACTTCTTTCCTCTTTTCAGCAATTTCAACCAAATCATCATTGTGGGATGCGCCGGCATTGGAAGAGTATGACTCTGTCTCGCTCAGCAAATCATACGTGAGCGTTATTCTTTTTTGCCTTAACTCCTGGACCTGATGGTCGACCCACCACTGAGAATACTTAATCACTGGTCTCATCAATGTAGCCAAATCTAAATGCTCAGGCTCAGACCACTTCACGGAAGGAAGAGGTTAGCTCTCCTCGAACCTGGCTGGACATAATTTCCATCGTCCTGCAACTGATCAGGCACTCGGCAAAGTTCGGTTGCTCTTGTCAAATCCATTGGCACTCCAGACCATAACCTCTTTCTGACTTCGTACTCATCAGCGGCATTTTCCCAAAAGTCGTCCAAGTCTACTCTGTGTTTGTATCTTTTCCCATCCACGGTCCGAATGTGATGATGCGGGTCAAAATTGGCCCTCGACCGATAAGCTGTGAATGGGTACCATTGAATTTCTAGCCTGGCCCTCTCGGCTGCTTATGCTGACAGACAGGACTCCAACATATTCCCAATAAAGAACGGGAAAGTAATAGTCGCCTTCTTACTTGGCCTCTGGATGTTCTGGTACTCTTCCAGTTGTCTCAGGACTTCCAGCAAAATCATTCGATTAGTAGGATAGATAGGAAACTTATAAGGACTTCGAGTGAATCCCCGGATCCTGACATATGTAAACTTTGGAAACTGGATAAACCAGGATCCATACCTACTGATCATACTCTTGGCTCCGTGACTCAATCTTTGGTGAGTTCCTCCTTGAAGTATTCTTGTGATATACATGAGGAAGGCATCATGTGCCGGGCTAAAATGAGACTTCTCCCTGAGTTGAAGTTGCGAGTAGCAGTCATAGGACTTGAATTCATTCTCGCCATTGCCAACTTTGCCTTTGCATATAAGTCCTGAGTATCTGTACGTTCTGGCTAATAAATAGACGACATATGAGCTCATGTGGAAAGACTTGGTCTTTTCAAGATTGACTAACTACTCGTGGAGATTGTCGCTTATCATTCGAGACTAGGTGAACATCCTTACACCGAAAGTGATTTCATCTATAAAATAATACATCCATGTCTCAAAATATGCGCCTTGTGGATTGTCGGCTATCCTGTTCAGCATCAAAATGATATCTCCATAATCCTCCTTAAAGTCCGTTCGACTCAACTTCTTAGGCATTTTCTTTGTGGATGGTCTAGGCTTCTCCAGCCATGACTTATTAATATTTGTGGCGCACAACTCAGATTGGCCATCATATAATCTCTTGGTGTCCTCCTTGGTCTTATAAATGGTCTGGTGATGTGTTGGGATGCCAAACGCCTCCTGGATTGCCACTTCGCCAAGGTGAGCTAGAATCCTTCTGTCAAGTGCAACAATTTGTCTTTCCTGAGCATCGTAATGGATGGCACATTCTACCATCAACTCGGCACAGTCAATTGCGGGCGAGAATCCAGCTGCTTGGAAAATTCCATTTCTCACCATTCGTCTGGCAATTGGTGTCGGTAATCCAGCATGTGCATATACTCTCTTTTTAAACTCCACGAAGTCTACATGTCCAAGATCAGTGTCTGCAACATTTTTTCATTTTGAATTGATCTTCAACTCTCGCTGTACCCCTTTACTAGCGAACTTCATCGGCACCTTCTTTGATGGTTCTCCTACCGTGGTCATTAACCTGCAGTAAAAACACTAACATTAATACGGAGATTTTAAAATATAATTTATTCCCGTGCCTTTTAGTTGAAAATTTTACTTTCAACTTATTAAAAGATTGAAGCTCTACGAAAAAGCAAGCTGAAAGTAAATAAATTTGCTTAAGATCTTGCCAGAACTTAGCCAAAATGAAAAAGATAGAAGAAGAATTTATAAGTTTAGCCAACCAAAATCCAAAACTCAGAAAAAAATTCTTCTGGCTGCAAATAAAATTCAGATTTTGAGACTTCAATCAAAAATCAAATGGCAAAGTGCGCCAACTTTCCTGAGAAGTTCGACCTTCAGCTAAGAAATTCTTTTACTTCTCAAAAAAATTACTTCCTCAGCATAAAATTACTCTTTTCTTTGAGAAAATCGACTTTGCTTGTAGAAGAATTGATCTTGTCTCAACTTTCTTACAATTTCAAGAGATTAACTTCTCTTCAGCTGAGTCTGTGAAAAATGAGTTGCTGAAACTCATTATAATGCTGAAGAATTCTATTTGTTTTAGCAACTGCATCTTTTTCTCTCGATTTCAATTTGTTTTCTTCTCTTTAATCAAGCAAGTTTCCATTCTTTTTCAAAAAAAATCCACGGCAAGCTTATCCAGGCAAATCCCTTTGATTTTCCAAATTTTGATTTTGCTAGATGTTTATCTTTTATTTTCAATATTTTGGAAAAAATATTAAATGTCCAATTTAAATTAAATTCGATTTTTTCGAAGTTTTAATTCATGGCGAATTTTAATTTTCTCTTTTTCCGGCGTAACATCTCTGGTGAGTTTTACTTTTGTCCGAGGCATTTTATATTTCTAAATGTTGGAAATAAATTATCCAAAGTGTTAAAATATTTAATTTATTTCCAACCTGTTTGTTTTTAACCCATGGCTATTTTAATTTTTCTTTGGCTAAATATTTATTTTCGAAGTTATTTTATTTTTCGTCTAGCCACGTTGGATTTTCTAGCCGTCTTGCCAACAAATATTACGCCAGATCCTCATTTTCTTCTACCATGGCGAACTTCAAATTGTGTCGGGCACAATTTCTCTGTCAAAATCGAATTTTCCTCTTGCTTGGACGATTTTCTCTCGGCAAAGTACGTGTTTGGATGTTTTTTCTAGGCCAATTTCCATGATACTTAGACAAATTTTCATCCCTTTAGCCAGGGGCGGACTTTCTAACCTCTCTGCCATATGCATTTTCTCCTTTGCACTTAGCCAAATTTCATGAAATTCCCCCCTCTAGGCATCCATACTTAGGCAAATTTTCAATTTCTTTTCCTGATAGACCTCCAAACTTAGCCAAATTTCAAATTTTCTCCCTCTTCCCAGGCTAGGTAGACTTTCTCAACTTCTTTCCATGGTGGGGCGGACTTCAAAAACTTCTTTCCATTCCCCTCTCAAGGCATGGCAGACTTTGGAGGTTTCTTGACATTTCCACTTTCTAGCCAAGGGCGGACTTGGCCTACACTTGGACATCCCTTATTTCTCTCTACTTGGGCGTACTTTCCTTACCTCTTTCTTTCCATACTTAGCCAAATTTTGAATTTTTTCCTTGCTCCAAGCTAGGGCGGACTTCCAAGAGGTCTTGCCATCTTTGATCTAAGGCTGGGCAGACTTCATTGCCTCTATGCCATGCTGGGGCGAACTTCAAGAGGTCCTTGCCATGTGAGGACGGACTTCAAAACTTTCTCGCCATTGCCTCATCCAAGGTATGGCGGACTTCCTTGATGGCTTGACATTCTCTCATCAAGGCATGGTGGACTTTGTGAATGTCTTGCCATTTTATGGCAGACTTGCTAACTTCTTCACCATCCTTCATCTCCGTGGCAAGGGCGAATTCCTCCAGACTTAGGCAAATTTACCTCATGAATTTCATGCCTTTGGGTTGATTTTTGGGTGATTTTCAACTGATTTTTCCAGATTTTTATATTGCTTTTCCTGATTTTTGCTTGATTTTTCGATTTTTTACTTTGATTTGTCAATGATTTTTCAATTTTTTGGCTGATTTTGGTTCTAAAAATGGAAACATTGACTCGTTGACCAAGGTTGACTTTCTAAAAATAGAAATTTCCAAAAATAGTAAAAGTAAAATCCCTAAAAAATAGGGAACCCAGATTGGTCCAAAAATGCCAAAAATGAAAAAGCAAAAAGCAAAAAAGCAAATTCCCTAAAAAGTAGGAAGTGTCAGAATTGGCCCAAAGCACAAGCGATCTTCGTCTCCCGGACCTTCTGAGCACTTTTGTGACGTTTAGGCACTGATTCAGGCATGGATTATCAACTTGGCTCGGATGACTCTCAGAAGACTGACTTGAAACTCTCAAAGCAGTGACCTCAAGAAACCGTTGCGCGAAAGCAAAACCCTAAAAAGAAGCAAACTACTGGGGGTCCCCATTTGCAATGGGGTGATGTGTGAAATGGTCACAACAGTAGGGAGACTGCAAGTCTGTCAAAAGATATTGTCATAGTATAGCATCTACTTTGCATTAGTATGGTTTTTTAGCTATTATCAAATCAATGAAATACAAAAAAGGATCAAAAAATTCTTGTGGTTCGATGGGAAAGGTAATAGAAAAAGACATGTTAAATGGAAATGGTGCTCCATTGACAAAGGAAAAGGTGGCCTAGGCCTAAAAGATTTGAGGCTACAAGTTATTGATTTGGCATCCATGTGGATAATCAAAGCACTAGATGGTTAGGAGCCTTGGAAGGTCCTCATAAGGCAGAATATTAAAAATGTAGTCCCCAAACAGGCTAAATCCTGGAAGCTTCTCCCCTCGTGTGATCTCCTCAGTAGTACCCTCCCTATATCCCTTGCAAGCTCAAATGTGTTCAAAACCATCTGGAAGGCTTGGGAGCATGAAAAGAAAAATATCACCAATTGCCTTGATTTCTTGAAGATATCCTTTTATGATGGTCTAGTGTTCATATTGCATTCTTTTTCTCCTTTTCCTAATCAATCATAGGATAAAGACATTCATAAATTTATTCATTTTTTCTATCAAATAATCACAATTACTTATAAGGCTCAATAATTGCTACAAGTATCTTTATTGTATAATCGTATTATATATATGTGTGTGTGTGTGTGTGTGTGTGTGTGTGATTGCATACAATAATGTCAATGGAGCATAACATATCAACAATGTTATAAGATAACTATTTATTATTCCCCATGCAATCAATAAAAAATAGATAACATTAAATAAATAGCATCATGTGCGAATTACTATTAATTAGACTATTATTTAAATCCATAATGTATTTATCAACATCATTATTTAAATGTACAAAAATTTATCTAACTTAATATTTAAATTCATAAAATACTTATCTCCTTATACTCATAAAATACTTATCTACTTTCCATCTGCTTGTCTTTATAGATTTCAGATGATCTGCAGTCTATATTTTATCTCTTCTTTCCCATTCTATTCTCTATTTCCTTCTTCCTCCCTATACTTATCTCATTCTTTCTCTTTTTATATCTTCACATTCAAATGAGAAGATGTATCTTTTTGAAAAGAGACATTCATTAGAAGAGACACAACCTTTTGAAATGATTGTTGCCTTTTGAAAACTAATTCCAAACCTTTCTAATTTCTATTTTTATTGTTCTCTACACACCAATGTTCCACGGGGTTTCGGGGACAAGGACGGGGGGATGGCAAGGGACGTGTTTCGGGGATGCAGAGACAGGGGGTCTAAGTTTGGGGGCAGCGGGGGAACAGTGGCGGCAAGGCAGCAGGGTGCTGAAATACATATAGTACTTGAATTAATAGTTATGAAAAGATGTATAAGTATAAGAATTATACATCTTGGAGACAACTAGGAGTTCCCTAGACGTCTTGAGGACACCCCAGCATCCTCAAAGTCCTAGTGGTGTCTTGGAGACAGCAATATTGGTGGTGGGCTGCTGGGGGGACGTCCCCCCCAAGTCCCCAAGTCTCTGAGACATCCCCGTCTAGGAAACGCGAGTTTTTTTTAGGGGACGCGTCCCCATGAAACACTGTTACACACTATTGATAGATCTCCTTTTTATATCTTCATTCCTTTACTCTTCTCTCTTCTTCTTAAAATCTGATGTGTATTTAATATCTTATTTCCTTCTTTTTTTAATTTACTATTTTATTTTTAATTTATTTGTAATATTAATTATATTTATTTATAGTATTATTTATATTTATTATTTAAATATGTATATTTTAATATTTATAATATTATCTCTTAATAATTATTTGACAATTATGCTAGTATTTATATTAATGTATTTTATTGTGTATCGTCGATATCTATTTATAATTACAATATTATCTTATGATGATTGTAATTATAAATATATTAAAATGATAATATTTTCTTTTATAATTTTAATATGTATTGTGTTATTCTTTTTCACTTATTTGTATCTCAGAGTGTTCTAATTTTGGGGACATCACAACTTCACCAAGAACAGTACTAACACTATTTTGGCTCACAGATCCATTTGGTGGAACCTGGAACATAAGGGCAAGGACCTTGCTCTAATTCAAGGATGCTCGACCAAATGTTGGGCTCAAAAAAGGAATCAAATGCTTCAGTGACATTCTTGTAAATGGCAACTTAAAAAGTTGGAATAAATTAAGCACAGGGTAGTAACGGAAAAAGTATCCTTTTTCCTTACTTAATTTGGGAATAATTAATTAATGATAAAATGAACTTAATTGTGCCTTATTTAGGGTGTTGTAAAGTGTTTTCTTACACTTTCACACTAATCTAGGGCTTTATTAATTAATTGAGGCTAATTAGAGTTTAATTGGCCCCTTTAATTCAAATCTAAGCCTTTTTTATTGCATTTTCTGAAGGATAAATCCCAACACTCATTAATAATGTTGCATAACATTAAATTTGGCAAGGTTTGAGTCCTAGGATAGTGACCTAGGACCCATTCACCACCTGGCGAATGGGTCCTCACTATGTCCTAGGACCCCCTTTTTACATGTTATTTCACCTTCCCGAAACTTGGTCCTAGTTAACTATGCTAGGACCCATTCGCCAAAGGTGGCGAATGGGTTCTCCTTACCTAGGACACCCCTTTTTGAACTTATTCTTGGCGGGATTTTAGTGATTTTCAGTCCTAGATCTGATGTCGGCTTGTGTTATTTGAATTTCGGGATTAAATCTTAAGTTTAGTATAAATATAAGGCTAATTCACCTAGTTTCCTAACAAGAATCTTTATGCAAGCATCCTAAGAGTTTACAAGAGCATTATAGAGCATTTCAAGAGCAATTACAAGGCATTAGAGGGCAGATTATCAAGGTTTTATTGCAGCAATCAAAGGTCATATCATCATGTCAAAGGCATAGTGCATCATGCATGTAGTTGAGCTTATGTGTTGATGTAGAATTGAAGATCCATTTGCAAGCATTGTTTCACATCCTTATTCAAGATCAAGATCTACATTCCCCGTAGCCACTTCATGTTAGATTGCTGATTTACATTCCAAGGCTTCATCCAAGGTATCATTGTTTCATGTTTCATGTTCATGTTTCATTGTTTCATCATAAGGTTTAATTACCTAAACAGGGTTTGACCAAGGCAAACCCCTATTCCCTAACAAACAACAATTTTTCTTCTCTCTTAATGTGTGATTGCAGGTTTATAGGTTGAAGATCAAGTCAAAAACAAGATTGGAACAAAAGTTGTCAAGTTACAAAGTTGCAAAAGTTGTCATTTATTCTAATAGTCAAGACATTATAAATAGATAGGATTTTTGCAACAACTTCATTTGGTGATCAAATATAAGAAGGGAAGACAAATGTGGTGGTGGATATGCTATCTAGGCCACCAATCTCAAAACCAATTTCAGCCATGACTCAACTTAAGCCTTTCACCAAATTTGGGGAGAAGTTCAAAGAATTACAAACACAATAAGTTGTTAAAAGTGAATAAGTCTTCAACCTCAATGATGGTCTCCTCAACTGGATGGGAAAATTGTGTGTGCCAAGAGATTAGTACTTAAGGGAAGCACAAACCTCCGAAGTCATGGGTTATTTTGGAGTTGGAAGATCCATGGCTCTTGCAAAGGTATGTGTATGGGCACAAAATGCAGCAAGAAGTGGCAAGATTTGTTGTACTAATAAATCTAAAACAAGAAAAGAATGATTGTATTTGGCTCTCCCTATACCAAAAAGAACATGGAAAAGAATTTTATCTGGATATTGTAGGAGGTTTACCTATGAGTAAATTGGGGCATGACCCTTTTTGTGGTTGTGGATAGATTGAACAAAATGTGCATACTAACTCCATGCAAGAAAACAATTAGTGAAAAAGAAGTAGCTGAAATGCTTTCCACTCATGTATAGGTACACTTTTGCCTTCCTACATCCATCATTTCACATTGAGATACGAGGTTTGTCAGCAAAATTTGGTCTACATTATGGAGTCTAATGGATACCAGACTGAAGAAGACTAGCATTCCATCAAAAAATGGAGGTAGTCAACAGACCTTTTGTACAACTCATTTGAGGTTATAACAGCAGGTGTCCCAAGACTTGGGATCACTCTTGATTAATAATATTTGGTAGACATACAATCACCACTGCTAGTTGCATTTTCCAAGATAAAATTCTAGGTTTTCTGTTGATTTTTTCATTTCTGCATTTAATTTTCAGAATTAACATTCTATCCTCTAAGACAAGTAGGACAGTCGTTTAAATTGGTGATTTAGGAGTTCCTATATGATGAGCACACACACTTATACTAAGACGGGGTGAATCAGTATATGATAAAACTTTTACTTATTTAAAACAGAAACCACAAACATAGCAATCACACAAGATCTACCAAGAGACAACATATACATGGAAACCCTCTCAGGAGAAAACCATGGCTACTTGGATCTACTGTCCAAATCCAGCCAACAATAAAATTCTCTTTTACAAATCTTCGTAGGCACCAACCTCCAAATGTAGAAAATTTCGTCTTCATGAATATACCTTTTTCAAAGCACGATTATCATGTGAATCTTCTTCATAAAATCTCCTCAAAGGTCTGCCTACAAATCACCTTGAAAGGCTGCTACAAATCTTCCATAAATCGCCTTGAAAGGTTAGCTACAACTCTTCCATAAATCTGCATCAAGATCTGCAATAATTCTGCTTTAAATCGACTCATAAGTCTGCTTTAGATCTGCTCATTAGTCTGCTTTAGATCTCCTCATAAGTCTGCTTTGAATAGGAAAGATATTTCATTAATTGCATGAGTTATTCTTCTCCCACACATCTTATTTTATATCATACAAATGCACCTCTTTACCCAAGAGGGGTGACCCATCAAAAGGGGTCAGCCTCATGTGCATAAAAATGATCTTTTTATTTAAAAATCTTCCCACATTGGGCAACCATGCTAGGGGGTTGGCCTCATTTGAAACACAATAAAATTAATTGTTAATTCCCTCCAAAGGGGCGATTTACCATGCTTGGTCGGCCAGCCAAAAAGGGCCCTCAAAAAAATATGTATATTTTTACTTGCATAAGATGTGAGCGCCAAAATCCATGAGGGGCGATCAGCAATGTGGGCACCAAAAAATTAGAACATAAATCACGGCAAAAATATCGTCGTGATCCTCCTCTCATCTCACCTCTGACATCAATGACAATAATATTTCCAACACTATAGGAAATTCTTACAAGTAACGGATCAGACGTAGCTTCAAATTTCATGCAAGAGAAGAGATGACCATCCCTCTTCCCATTTATGGCAGAAAATATTAATTAATGCCAAATGATTCCATTGCAAAGCATGTTTCTAAATCTGACAATTTAAGGTTTGCTGGCCTCAAGACTACATGCAGAATATATAGCATGTTCATGCAGTTTTAGTGAGACATGACAATTTCATAATTGCCAACCTTGGAGTGTAGAGGTTGCTTCGTCCACTCATCATTGTAAGAATGTAGACTATTCCCCTTGAAAGGTATGTTTCAAGAGCACCAAGATAATATATGATATATCAGGTTTTCTTTCAGCATTGACCAAGTTATGAAAATTTGAACTTAGAAAACCAGCCCATTCCTCCACAAACATCCAACTTTCTCATAGGTTGGGAATAGAAGGCATGACTGATTCTTAATCCATCCAAAATTCAGTCTGCACTTGAGATGAGCGATGGCTGACCCCTTTCCAACTCACCCTCAATGTAAGAAGTAGGGCAGAAAGGATGGCTAACCCTTCTATGGTCTATGCTTGATTTACACGTGAGATCAGAAGTTATAAATGACACTTCTCTGTTTGGCTTTCAGTTTGCATATGGAACTTCCAAAACTTGTTGAATGGGTAAAATGTATCAGAATGCAAATCATATATAGCTTAATTCAATTGACTGCATTTGAATCACAAAAAATTCAGCATATGCCTACAATCTTGTTACCCATGGAAGATTCTTCCCATCATTGAGGCTTATTCCACAGACAAATCAAGAGAGTTCAATATATTTGTAGTAAGAGAGAAGGGGACTAATGAGAACCTAGACAAGAGAGAATCCAACAAGAAAACTGGAATGCATGAAGAAGCAGCAGAAAGATCAAGAAGGCAATTTGCTAAGAGAAAGAGAGAACACCAGAAGCTGGTTTTAGTTATTTTGTGATTTGTTATTGAAAGGAAAAAGAAATTGAGCAAAGGAAAGAACTAATCAATGAGCACTGTTTGAGAGAGTAGCCAAACCAAGCACCACCAAATGCAAAGGAGACACAATGATTTGATTAAGGGGAAAAAACAAGAAAAAACCCCAATATTATGAATGGAGGCAAAATGCCTAAGAATGATACAAAGAGAGAGAGAGAGAGGGAGAGCACTTAAGCCTTAAGCTTGCTTGCTTGAATGAAGAATGAGAGGAGAGGCACCTCAATAAATAGAGGTGAGAAGAGGAGTTAGAATTAAAAAGTACCTCCCAACCCAATGAATGCCACCATTCATCTATGTGTGTGCAATGTATCAAGAACCTCTTAAGGAGGTGGCTACAAATAGTCCTTAATAAAAGGAATTAAAAATAAAATGAGTCAAGACAAAAGAATTGTAGGGATTGCTTTGGAATATTCCTACAAGTTAATAAATAATTACAATTAAAGAATAACCTTTACCAAGTAAAGATTAATCTTCTAACAGTTATCTTTGATTTTGAACTAAAATGAGTTACTTTTGTTGACAAAATTGTTCTTGCAAATTCAATTTGGTGTTCATGGTTTCCACTTATGTGTGTTTTTCTGTGCACTTTGAAAAGTTGAGTGGTAACAGTTGATTTGTTTAACCCTCATTCCATCACAAGAACATGATATGACTAACATAAGAGCAGAGGTCAATTAACCCACAATTAACTTTTTCAATAACAAAGAGGGAAGAGCACAATTAAATACCACAGATAGCAACAAGAATTGTGCATGATCGATCTCTTACACATCAGATGTATGTGGTTTATAACACTCTTAAGAAGAAGCATTTATTCAGGCTACTTCCTTTCCTTGCAATGATTCAATAAGAAGCTTATGGTTACAAATAAACACCTATACAAGTTTTTCATCAATAGAACACATTGTGGCTTTGTATTGATAGAAAATTACAAGGGCTATCGTCCACACTATCCTCAAATAATTATGAATATATGTCATTAATAGTACCTTTTCATTATCCAGTCCAGCCTCTTCAAATGCTGAGAATGCATCTGCAGACAACACCTCTGCCCACTGCAGAAAATTTACCACAGACCAGCTACTAAGAATAAATTCGCAATTGCTGTATATAATTACATAGAGCAAACGCATTGGCGAAATTGCTAATAACCTATCAAACATATTTACCTATTTATTGGTTAGGAAAATTTCATTTACAGAGCATCTAAGATATTTAAATCAGACTAATGTCAATTCATATGAACAGGTACCAAATTTTCAATGGTGAAGGACTAAATCTAATAAAATTCGAGATCATAATACATACAGGAAATGTCAAATATGATGCAAGCAGCAAAAATCAAAGTTCAAAGTATCCCAGTCAATCTCTTGGAGACTCATTCAGGTTCAATTGGATTTTAGATATAGATAAATATACAGAACAAGGAGTTCCCATACATCAATCAGATTCTGCATAGACACTACAGATGCCTTTGACCTCGGATGCATTAAGGAACCATTAACTATGACTGACTATTCTAAAGGATGTTATCTGTTAGATTGTTTACTGAGAAACATGGTACACCATCTATACAATAGATGCCCTGTAGTAAGTAATCATATATTGTTTTATTCAAGATATATAAGTATAAATATTGTTCTCTTCATTTATCTGCATCACTGTATAACATAGAATTCTTTGATTAAATATCTCACAAAGGTCTTTTCAGTTATCACAATTCAGTCTTTATTCATGCAATCAGTAGGCATATGCATATAATTGTCATTCATTAATGCAATAGACTTCAACAAAAAGAGATATTCTACAAGATGTATCTGTTGGATTATTCTATTGAACCTCGAGAAACAACCCTCATAATCAAGATTCTATACAACCAATAGATGCCCTACAGTAACTAATCATCTATTTGTTTTATTCATTGATATATAAGTATAAACACTGTTCTCGTTATTATCTGTATCAATGTGCAAAAAAAATATTAATCACCTAAATATCTCACCCTAGGTCTTTTAGGATATCTGATATCATGATTCAGCTATGCTCCACAGAGTTTCGGGGACAGGCACGGCAAGGGACAGTGGGATGTGTTTCCGGTACAAGGGTACTTTTGGGCCATTTTTTATGGGACGGCAGGGGACGGTTGTTAAAAAAATAGAGAAATTTTTAAAAATATTGAGAAATTTCAAATGTTCATAGCATAACATTGATAAACAATTCATCATAGACATTGTAGAAGCTTAATACATAGCATTAGACATGAATTGAGATTTCACATGAATATCGACAAACAAATTAACAAAATTCAAATGCTTTCATTATCAATGTGCATACATATTATATAAGAATCTTAGAATTATAACAAAAATGCCCAAAGGCACCAAGTTTCAACTATGAAATGACATAAACATAGAACTAAGAAAATAAATGGCTGTCCCTAATCAGCAGATGGTAGGTCTAAATCAAATTCGGAGCTCGATTCTGAGTCACTGCTAGTAGAAGGGGCTGCCTCAGCCAATGTAACCCCAACCAATCCCTCCTATGATTCTGATTTTGGCTAGGGTTTGGTGTAAAAATCAGCAGAAGTAAGGGCTTTTGAGATTCAAGGCACAAAGATTGATCACAAGGGTTTAGCGACAACATAAATGCAAAATCACTCATTGCTCCTTGATCTGCATCAATAACATTTGCATACAGTGACATATTTTGACTGCTTCCAAGGGTTTGTTGTTGCTTCCAACAATCTTGCTTTAAGTGTCCCGCCACTTTATGTTAGTAACACTTCCACTTGGATTTTTGTGATGAAATACCACCTTTTATATATTCACCTAATGAAATTGTTGCATTATTAGTCTGCATCTGCTTTTAAGCCATGCACAGAATGCACTCTCTGTTGTTCGAGTTTCTTGCTTCCATAAAATCTAAGTTACCAATTCGCCTGGAAAAGGCCCTGGATACGATACGATTCGTACTATGTACGAAATTCAGGTACGGTTGGATTCGACCAGGGTACGAGAATACGCCTGCAGATTCGATCTGGATTCGCTAGTTGTTTGTGGATTCGTCCAGGATACGACGGAAAGAATCCAAGGCGAATCCGCGACAAATCTAGGCATGAAAACGCCCAGCCCGCGGAATAAAGTGTTTTTTTTTGCATTTTTTTATCATTTTTTTGACCGAATGTTGACTTCTAAATATTTGAATATTCATTGCAACCCTAATTTCGACCTCCAAACACACTAAATAGGTAAAAACAATCTCATTTAACAATTTGTGAATGAAAAACAAGTTTTTTTGCCTCCATTGCTGAACTTTCTCTCTTGCTTGCACAAGCTTGATTAGACTTGAAGGCTGATCATTGGTTGTTCAAAGTTGATTGTTGTGCTATTCCTAAGCACTTGCAAGTCTCCATTTGTTGCCAAGAAGATCGTAGATCAAGATTTGTTCAAAAGAGGTAGGTTTCTTTGAAGTTTTTTTTAATTTTTTTCTTACATTTTTTTTAACAAATGATTCAATGAACTATTTTGTTTTGTTTTTATTGTTTTGTTGATTGTTCTCATTCTTTTAAGTTTTTTAGTTTCAAATTTCAATACCAAAATTATTTCAATATGTTGTGCCTTAGGTATTACAATGGCATCCGCTTCTAACACCACAGCCCAATCTCGTTTCAAAATAAATGCAACCTCTCCCCTTTGGAAATATGTAGAAATGGTTCAACAATGTCCAGGTGGTGGAGTATTTATTTGGATTTGTAGTCATTGCAAAGTTCAATATACGAGCTCATACAGTCGAGTGAAAGCCCACTTGTGTAGGATCTCTGATACTGGCATCAAACCTTGTCCAGGATCTCCAGAAGGTGATGGCAAAGGCCTTCCAGATGACATAGTGTTGAAATATATTGTTGAGCAAGAAAAAGCAGAGCAAAAAGTTGTTAGTCTTAAAACAAGCCATCCTTTGAGGAAAGGATCTCAATCCATGAAACCCCCTACACCACCTACTTATATTCCACCTACAGAAAGCCATCCATTTATGAACATCCCTCAAGGGCAAACTGTGCCCTCATCAAATAAAAGATCTAAGGGACCGTTGGAAGCTTCATTTCAAAATGAGGAAAGAGAGATTGCTGATCAAGACATAGCAAGATGTGTCTATGCCAATGGATTGGCATTCAACGTTGTTCGTTCACCATATTGGCAAAAAATGGTGAAATCTATTAATGAGGCTCCAAAGGGGTATAAGGGCCCAGGTTTTGAGAAGGTGCGTTGCACCTTATTGGAGAAAGAGGTGAAACATGTAGCAGACTCTTTGAAGCCCATACGGGATTCATGGATCAAAACAGGGGTGACCATCGTTTCTGATGGATGGAAAGATTCAAAAAATCGCCCATTGATCAATGTTATTGCCATGTCCCCTAAAGGGGCAATGTTTTTTAGAGCAGTGGATTGTGAGGGACAGGTGAAAGATGGTCCATTTATTGCTAACATCCTTTGCCAAGCTATTGAAGAAGTGGGCCATCAAAATGTTGTGCAAGTTGTAACCGACAATGCCAAAAATTGTAGGGTTGTTGGGTTATTGATTGAGGAGAAGTATCCACATATTTTTTGGACACCTTGTGATGTCCACTCCCTCAATCTAATGCTACAAAAAATTGGATCCAAAATTGAGTGGATCAAACAGGTGTATGTTGAGGGCAAAGACATCCAAATGTTTGTCACCAACCACCATATGACACAAGGAATATTTAGACAATTCTCAAAATTGGAATTGTTGAAGGTAAGTTAATTCTCAATATTTTTAAATTTTTAGTTTTCTTTTAATTTTAAATTTTGATTTTGTAAAATTTAAATTACATTTTTATTTTAATTTTGATTTCTAAACAGGTTGCAGAGACCCGTTTTGCCTCCAACACAATTGTGTTGAGACGACTTATAAAGGTTCGTGAGGCACTCTGTGCCATGGTAATCAGCCCTAATTAGGCCATATGGAGGCAATCTAGCAGTGAAAGGGAAAATAGGGTCAGGCAAAGGATCCTAGATGATTGTTGGTGGGATCGTGTTGAGTACCTAGTCAGTTTCACTAAGCCTATACTAAGCATGATCCATTACACAAACATGGATAGACCTTGTTTGGGAGAAGTATATGATGGTATCGACTCAATGATTGAGAAGATGAAAACCATCATCAATGCAAAAGAGGAAGATCATGATGAAAAGTTCTTCAAAGAGCTACAGGAAATCATGGTTGATAGATGGAACAAAATGGCCACTCCATTGCATCTTCTTGCTTTTGCATTGAATCCCAAATATTATAGTCCTGAGATTCTTTCTGATTCATCAAGAGTTGCTCCATATAGGGATGTTGAAGTGGCTCAAGGGTACAAGGCAGCACTTCGGAGACTCTTCACTGATCGTGACCGACGTGATCGAGTGAGGGCTGAGTTCATGGCTTTTGCATGCTTCGGTAGTGTTGATCAGAATCTTGATGCTCTTCAAGACAAGTACAAGGTGGATGCTCATAGTTGGTGGTACTTCCATGGGCAAGAATACATGCACCTCCAACCAATTGCAATAAAAATCTTATCCCAAGTAAGTTTTATATTTTGTACTTTTAATTTTAATTTATAATTTTATATTAATTAATAATTTTGTTTAGTTAAATTTTGTAACTCTTAACTATTTAATTTGGTCTTAATAGGTTGCTAGTTCATCTTCTTCTGAGAGGAATTGGAGCACATACTCCTTCATCCACTCAATAAAACGCAATAGGCTGCATTCAAAAAAGGCAGAGGACTTGGTGTATGTGCATTCAAACTTGCGCCTCCTTACACACAAGCAAAGTTCCTACAAAGAAGGAGACACAAGGAGGTGGGATATTGAGCCAGAGCCGCTTGACTTGGATGCTTCCACAAGTCACTTAGCTGCACTTGATATTGATGATGATTATGAGCCTGGAGCAGCTACTGATCATGAGAGTGGTAGTGTCAGTGCTACTGCTACTGCTAGTGGCAGTGCTTGTGCGAGTGCCACGAATGCTATTTGTAGTTCTACACAAAATGTAGCATCTAATAATGCTAATTTGTTTGATGACCCATATGATTCAGATTGATCAATGATCAATAATGGCTGATTGTAAACGTTTGACATTTTATGTTTGAACTTAAATTTATAATTTTATATCATGACATTCAAGTAATCACTAATATTTTAATATTTGACTTAGTGACTATGAAAGTGGTGATGTATTTTTGCTATGTTATTAGACTATTAATATGGTGGTGTATTTTGAACTTAATTACTGCTGCAAATATGTATATATTTCTGATTTTTATATGTTTTTTGTATTGCCGTACCCAAGCCGTACCCAACCCCAAAAAAAAAAATTTGCCGAATCCCGTACCGGATTCTCGTACCCGTACCCGAATCCAAAAATGAATCGGTAACTTAGCATAAAATAAGCGTTGGTAACTTCTCAAAATCAATCTTGAGTCTCCACAATCATATCAAATGAAGATGGCAAAAAGTACATCACCAAAGCAACCATATCCTGATCATCAACTGCCTTTCCAATGGGTGTTAGTTGATCACCAAGGTCCTTCAAACACAAAAGAAAGTCAGAAATAAATCCCCCTTTCTTCAAGTTAGTGAAAAACAAGAGTAGTTTTTAAATACCAAAGCCTCCCAGCTTCTGATGTATGATATTTTGTTTTGAGATTTGTCCATGATACAGCTGCTACAGTGGTGTTACTTACTTTTGTCAGTAAGGTATCAGCAACTGACAACTTCAAAAGCATTAGGGCCTTTTTATGTTGTTTGTCGTTGTCCTTTTTATCATCGTTTGGACTATGTTATTTGCCTAAAATGATTTGATCAAGATCTCTGCACTCACTAATGGTTAGGATCTTATGAATCAATAGACAACAACTCTCCTCATTCAGTTTCTTGTGACTTGGATAACAAAAGATGTTGGATACCAGCTATAGCAACCAGAGAACTAGACCTCCTTGACAATGAAAAAACAATTTAATCCAGAAAACTATATCTTTTCAGATCAACTTTCACCTTTATCGACTTTGCCTGCCTAATGTGGGCAATCTGGCAAAATTGGATGCAAAATACCCTCCTGTTCAAATGTGACAGAATAAACTCCTCTTAATCTTATCTAAGGTATATATTAAAGAATTTTTAAAAAGACATAAATTTTAGAAAGAATTCCAACCCTAAATAGAGCTTAAACTTTAGTTAACTTTATAAAAACTGAATACTCCTATTTCCTGGGCACTGCACACTCATATTTGCTGCTGTGTGTGGCTCTCATTGCAACACTGAGCGCTGTTTCTGCTACTATTTGCTGCTGCTGCCTAGCCTGCAAATGAAACATCACTGATCTGAGTCCTCTCCAATTGCCACACCCTCTAAAACCCCCCACAATGGCTGTCACAGCAGAGAACATGTCAACAATAAAAAAATATAATATTTCCAGCTTTGCAACAATGAGCACTGCTTCTGCTACCATTTACTGCTGCTGCATAACCTGCAAATGAAACATCACTGATCTGAGTCCTCTCCAACTAACACACCCTCTACAAGCCCCCATAATGGCCGTCACAGCAGTGAACATGTCAACAATAAAAATATATATATTTCCAGCTAAGTGTTGCTGTTGCAGCTGCACCCTGCTTCTGTGCACTTCTCCCTGCTGCTAACACTTCTTCTGCGCTCTAGGGACCTGGCAAAAAAGAACCACTCTGATGCTGGAATAAGCCTCCATACCAACGATGTCCTAAGCAGTGCCACCGTACATTTAATCACTTTTGCAGCCAAAGACAATATCAGGCTTTAATACCATAAAACTATTATAATATCAAGCCCTTAACGAATACATTGCAGAGAGGTTTCTAAATAGGCCTTAACATTAAACAATAGTTCCTACATTCTAGGAAAAAATCTACAACAACCTAGATATAACCATGTACCATCTTTAGCACAAGCAAAATTACGCCTCTATAATGTTAACAATATCAAACCATTAGAGGCATTATTACAAACAAAGCTAAATTAATCTAATATTCTCTGGGATATGTCTCGAGTTGTGTTGTACTTGTGTTCGTTGCTTTTCAAATACATGTTAGTGCCATGATGTTACAAGTTTCAACAACTAAAACACATTGGATATGGATAACACGAATGTTCTTATCTCTAGTGATTTCAGCCCTTCTTGTTGCTCTATTTCAGCATCAACTAGTGAGCAACGAAGTAACAAATATAGGATTCATATTGGTGATTAATTTAATGGACCATCCATGGACTTTACAAATCAATTTATCTCCACTTAAAGTCTTAAGAGATGGGAGATGTGTAATAAACCTTCACCATGATTTTATTGGGTGACCCATTAATTAATATTATAACAAAGTCAATGGCTGACCTCAACAATGCTTTTAGGTCTTCTCTAATAATCTATAAGAATATTCCTCTTTCTCCATCCCCTTCTACCATGCCTCTTGTGCTACCCATGTCCAAAGACAGACACAGAAACCTTGTCTCATAACTAATGTGCAAGTAAAGTGTTCAGAAATCAAAGTTCAAATGGTGGAGACATTTACAATTTCCACCCTCACTGCAGTCATGGATATCTGTTTCATTGGATTCCAAATAATAAACAATGGCACAATTTGTAAGTTGTGTGATAGTTCTCATACATCTTAGCAATTTAGTGATTCATGGAGAGTCTTAATGGTAAAACTGTGGGAAACTTGGATGAAAGACATAATGACTATGGAAAGGAGTAGTGGATATTAGTGTACAACAAATATCAGGGGCATCACAAAATTAATGTGTTGCAAAGAACTTCCAGGCAATGTAGAGAAAGTACAAACCACTTACAAATGCTTCAATCTTTATGAAGACATTCATGGATACCATGCACATGAAACCACAAATGAGCAAAGTTATGATAACCACCTTATATATGTTTCTAGTAAGGAATGTATTCATGGTATTCCAGAAAAAGATCAAACGCACAGCACAGCATCTGCCTGTAAAAAATGAATGTTTGACACTTTGACCATCATAACTGAATTCTACAATACAAACTACAGCTTAGTTCTCTATTAGTTCCCTCGCTTGGCTCTGTCAGGTTCTTTTTGCCAAGAGGCCTTCCTTTCACAGGAAATGATTTTGTGTATGGTGACTCTCCTTGAGTTTAAAAGTTTTGGTGCTTCATAGTTTAACTTTCAGGTACTTACTTTTGTTATTGTTGGGTGTCACATAATTTCTTCCTTCGATCCTAACACACATTATA